>VXAC01005130.1:571999-600682 GCA_013399225.1 Rhipidura dahli | reverse complement strand
TTTTTTTTTTTTTTTTGATGCTAATATTTGTGATAGTCTGTCTTCTTAAGACCCTTTGCTGATATGATGCTGCTGTACCCCACTGAAAGCAATACATTTATGTTGGGTTAGAAACTGAAATTTCTGAGCATTTTTCAAGACCAAATTGATAGCTCAAATACCATCTAGGTATTGATCGTGATCTCATCCCTTAAAACTATTAATGTAATTCCTGCTAGTTTCATTTGAAGAATACTGACCACAATTCTTGTTTTGATTCATACCTTCACACAAAAAAGGACAGACCAGAATGAAACAGGCAAATAATTTAAATAAAAAGAATAAAAGGAAAAAAAAAAAAAACAGAAATAATAATGGGACTATTGCCTGAAAATAGAATTTTCCTAACTAGGCTCTTTAGTGCAATTTTATTTTCCCACCCAAGAGCAGTAAATGGGATAGCTACATATTAAATGGCTGCAGTATGTCAACATATATATGTGCTTCTATCTCAACTGTAACTGTTTTGTTCTTCTACCAAATCCCTGTGTACACCCATGATTACCTTGAATACTTTTTTCTGGTCTGGAACGTATTTCCACCTAGTAAGATTTTGGAAAAAAAGATCTTGATCTAAAAGTGAGGTTACTCTGTGTTCCTCATAATGCAGAAGTCTATAGCATATGACTGTCAGTACCCAGGATATGTCTTTGAAACATATCAAATTCTATTTTTATTTTTATTTAAGCAAGGAATGTGCATTTCCTCACTACAACTGGAAGCAAGAAAAATCAGAACCACATTATGCTAAGTAGTGTTCTTAAGTTTGCATAAAAACTGTTGGGAACAAATAGTGATTTAAAAGCTTAAATAATGATTCTGAAGACAGAATCTTCTGAAAAAGATTCTCTGCTCATGCTTTGTATTAACTAAGGAATTTTAGCTATAGTCTGATATCAGTAACAATATAGAACACAAGCAAAATAAATATTCAGTAGATTTACATTTTTCATATGGAATGTCACTTATTTCTTGTCAGAATTAGAAAGCTCTGTACTTGCCTTGCAAAGCTGTGGATTATGACTGTAAAATATCTATAAACAAATTCAAACAGCTTCAAACCCAGTTTTGGTTTAGAGACAGTTCAAAGTAACTGGTCTGGTTCTGTAGTTGCCTTGAGGTTTTGCATTTCTCCAAGTGCCCAGACTTACTGAAAGCCCCACAACAAGCAATGCTGTCTGTAGTGAGTTTTGCTTTATGGCTGGTCAGTGACAGTAGGAAAAGCAAGGGAAATGAAAATCTGTTGTGCACCATGGGAGGTGGACAGTTCGTTTCCATAATCTCTTGACCTCCCAATCTGATCTTGTGTTTTCAGCCTTTGCAGAGCAATTTATGTTTTCAAGGCATTTGCATAGCTGGTCTCCTGCAGAGCCACTATCCCTGGTTTCTGATCTGGATGTGTTCTGCTAGTTTGAGCACTAAACATTTTAAAATGTATGAATTCTGACAAGCAACTGGTGACACTATGATAGAAAGTATATTTTTAAAGCTATTAAGTACTTACTGCGTATATATTCTATATTTCACTTACCATTTGACAGCAGAGTAATTGCAAAATGAACATTTAGATTGGATTGAGGACACCATAAGCTGCAACAGCTGTGGGTGTGAAGAAAGTCTTGGTTGTACATGCTTTGCAGTATGTCAAAATAAATAAATAAATGAAGTTTGTCATGCTGACAGAATGCACAAGGTAGCATTGGTATTTTCTTGATCAATCTTCATTACTGAACTTTTACAACACTTGTATATGAGAGGTTAATTTCTGAGTCTTGGGTGAGTGTGACTTAGAACATGTGCTGTTCATTTACTATGGAGTAGGCTGCATAATATCTGTAACCCACCCTACATTGCTTAATTCAGTTTCTAAGATTAGTATTGGTTAGATAATTTACTTAAGCACAAGCCTCAGTATTTTGCTGGATCAGCAGCACTTATATTTATCAATTATATTTTATTATATTATATAATAGAAGTTTCACAAATATTTACAAATAATATTTGCTGCATATGAATATTTGCTCCATTTAATAGCTGTTCTGGATACATGCTAGTTATATGGGCAGTTTTGTTTTCAGAAACCTTCTTCATGAGTGTTGTTGGGACTGTGCCAAAAAAAGAAAATTTTGAAGAGTCATTTGAGTTTCCCAGAAAAGAAGACTCAGAAACCTCTATGAACAGCCAATCCCAAGCTTGTTTTCAGTTTGTATATTAGGTTTTGCACAAAATATTTTTAAATTGAAGTGTATTGAAATTACTGTAACCAAAACATAGATGCATAGTTTAAATATTTCATACCTTAATAGAAATTTTCTTGTTCTGCCAGCTTTAGTCTCAAACATAAAAACTATTGTTTATTCTAATTTTGGGTCTGACTAGTTAAGCTCCTTCTAATGACATAGGCTATTTCCTCATTAATATAATTTCATTGTTATTCTCTGTTATTATCTTCAGTACTAGGCTGTTTTCCAGCAACAATTGCTATACAAGTCATACTAATTTGTACAGTTTCACTGCCCTAATATTCCACTGAGATACTACTTTAATTAAAACATGACCTTATTATTCATAACTAAATGTGAAGCATAACCTTTTATCCTCAAGGAGTGTCATCAAAGGTTGCATCTTAGTTCTGAATCAGATCAATGGCTGTCATGCAGGATGAAGCTCTTATTGCCTGTGAATGGCACCCGATGGTAATTTATAACAGTACCTGCCAACTCATCGATCTTTAGAGGCACACTGCAGTCATTCTCAACCTGCTTTAGATGCTTTCATTTAGCACTGCCTAGCCATCACTCCCCAATGATAGTCAGGAGGCAATTCATAAAATCAGAGTGAATTACCGTGTTTATATGTGTCTTAGTATGAAAGGCAGTACGCAATTCTCTGAAGGCTGAAATAAGTTTGTATATGCTGTACCATCAATTTATTTTGTTATTGTACCTTGAGGGGAAAAGACTTTTGTTTTAAAAGGTGAGCAGTTCTGCTTCAGAGTTAAGGGACTGTGAAGCAAAGCTGAGTAGTTGTACCTATCTTAGAGAAAGAGTGAATGGAACATCCTGCAATAAAAATAGCTAGCCTCAGATCAGCATAAAAATTCATTACCATGGCAATTGAATACTGTAAGAAAAATGGCTAACAAAATAACCAAATAAAGTGGGTGATGGCCTATATGGATGTAAAGTAAGCTTTTTTTTTTTCTATAATAAAATAGACTTTTGCAAGAGTTAAAGTCTCTTGACTGGAAACCCCTACATTGTCCATGAAGGGTATTGGTATCTGCATCACTGTACACAGTCTACTACCCAGCTAGTTCTGTAAGACAGAGCATCCTTATGCCAAGCGTCCTGTCTTGACCTGCATTCAGTTCTTTGACCTCCATTCAGTTCTTTGACCTTTTGCTCTGGACTTAACCTTGGCATTTGACAGACCCTATTGGAATGGAAGGGATAAGTGTGATGGAGGAGGAAGGGCTACACAGAATAATGTCGAAGCCATTTTAAGAGTGTTGCTGGATTTAGATAACCATTGTGATTTTGTTCTTATTGAGTTGGTACCCTTAGAGGGAATTATTCTGTTTTTCTTTTCTGTCACAACCAAGCTAAAAACAAAAAAAATACGTTTTTTGAGCTAATACTGTTAAAAAAAAAAAAGGTCATTTAAAGAAATAATTTTGTTTGCTTTTTTTGCTCATTGTTTAGTACCAATTGATTACTCTCATAACATTTGATAGGACCAGGTCTAATCAAAAGGTCAACTGACAATTACTGTTACTCTCTGGTACTGTTTAACTCAGATGGCAGAACACATGCAGCTATGGAGCTAAGCATTTCACCAACCTTTTGCAGCTCCGAGGGTATTGTAATCTTTTTTTCCATTACTCACCATTTCTATGAGGACTATATAGAATAAGACAGTATGTTGCTTTTCCTGTAGCATAATGAAATAATATTATGGAAACTTCAGATCTATAAATAAAGGTAATAAAGTTTTCATATAAAAGAAATCTTAGTATAATTAGAAGGCTTAGCAAATTGCATGTTAAATAATACCTAAGGTGTCTTTAAATTGACTGAAACTACAGAAAGACACACACACACACACACACAAATGAATTTAAAAAATCTTTTTTTATTACAAATTAAATTAACTTTTAAAAAAAATCCATGAATTCCATGAATTTTGCAGCCAAGGAACAGAAATCACAATGAAAGTAACATTTTGTTACAAATAATTAAAATAGAAATTAAAAAATCTGTCTATCTCAGAAAAAGGAAAGCAATACAGTTCAAATGAATAATTTCCATCACATGCATTGCACCAGCTATGCAAGAAGATATTTCCAAAATATTTCACAGTATTTATCTTTTTCCCTTCTGCCTCTATTTTCTTCCAAGTTCAATCATTGCCATTTCATTTCTTACATGGCATCCCACTGTTACAAATCACAGAATTGTATTAGCATAGGATCACTCCCTAAGGAAAAAAAAAGCGAATGGAAACAAAAACAAAGCCCTACAGAGTTAAATATCAATAAAAAGGATAAACTGTGTTCTTAGTATTTTCACTTGACCGCTTAGTGATGCTTTGTTGAATTCCTTTTACAAGACTTAAAAACAAAAAAGGTTAATTCTCCTCTGAGAATGATCTATTGATTAATGTTACACACCACACCACTAAACTTTTGTCCTTGCCTTTCTTAATTTTAATTTCCAAAACATAGCTCACCTGGAATGTTTAACGTTCTTTTTATTGAATCTTTTTCATACTAGTCTTCCAGTTAAGAAGGAAAGCATATTTTTCTTCCTTCAAGGCAGAAGGTTTTCTAAATCTTAGCACTATGTCATTTTGACAATGTACCTCAGACCAGAAAAGAAAAATAGTAGTGAAGCCTGTACATGTCCTAAAAATTGTCTTTTAAAATTCTGTACCTAGTTGAATTAATATTTTTTACTAAACTCATGAAATTTACCTAATTTCTAAGTGAAATATATGTATATATTTCTTTACTTTGTGGCCTTGAACGTTTGAGCTTTAATTTTGAAGGTGAAGATGCCATATTCTAACATTAACCTAGGGTTCCACACTCAACTCAAGTCCTTGAGAGTGCTACAGGAAAATAGTCAGGTGAAATAATAAATATCTACTAAGGTAAGCTTAGTCCTTAGTCCATCAGGATTTACAGATCCTATTCAGCAGAGCTGATATCAAGCCAGTCTGTCTGTACCAGCACAGGGGATTCTGCCATTGCACATGCATGTCTATGACTTGGTGGTTTTTCAGTTCCTTGACACTCGTAGAATGAATAAATGGACATTCCCATCCTTCCAGACTGTAGAAATCCTTCTGAATGATAGTCATGTTCTCCAACATGTTGATTGCTCCCCCCAGTTGCTGTCATCCACAAACTTGCTGAGAATATATATCATACATGTTTGGACCTAGTCTTTTTTACCTGTTACAGATATAATTAAGTCATAGACTCATAGAATGGTTTGAGTTGGAGGGGACCTTAAAGATCATTTAGTTTCAATCCTGCCTGCCATGGGTGTGGTTACATGGCCACTAGACCAGGTTGCTCAAAGCCCCATCCAACCTGGCCTTGAAACTTCCAGGGATGGGGCATCCACAGCTTCTCTGGGCAACCTGTTCCAGTGCCTCATCACTCTTGCAGTGAAGATTTTCTTCCTAATATTTCATCTAAATTGCCCTTCTTTAAATTCAAAGCAATTTCCCCTTCCACTATTGCTACATGCCCTGGTCAAATGTCCCTCTCCTGCTTTTTTTGTAGGCCCCCTTTAGGTACTGGAAGGCTGCTGTAACATCTCAAAAAAGCAACATCTGGAGTGGGGTGTGTTGTGTTTTTAGAATTCCTTGGTTCTTTGAGGTAACTGCAACAAATATAGAACATTTAGGAAGAAACATTAATTATATTACATTTTTTCTTCAATAATTTTTAAAAATCATAATAATCTTGAGACTTTCAACAGTGGTTTTCAAGTTGAAGTCACACATTGCAATGCAGTTTCTCCATCTCTACAACAGAAATCAGCTATTCTTTTCCTAGACTAAGTTGTTGGTCTATTAAAGACACTAACTAGCACCTTTTCTAAGCTTTTTGTTGATTTGTTTGTTAGAACATGTACCTATGAACATGCAAAATGTTTTCTTTCTGAGTTGCCAGAGAACTCAGGTGCAGGTAATACCCCTTTTTTGATATAAAGTGACTTTGTTACTTTTTTTCTCATTAGATCCTGCCTAAATGCAATATATCCATGATTTTAACATTTTGCTCATGCAAATCTTCCCACCAGGTCTCAGTAATAGTAGCTAGATCATAAAAGAGCAATTTGAATTCCAATTTATCTTTTTTATTACCCAGTCTTCTACCATTCATATATGGGCAACTAAAGTATTTATGCTCAAGCTTCTTGATGCCTTGATTAGTTTTATTCTTGACTTCTTGATTTTGCACTAAATGAGTGTTCATTTGTTTCTCCTTTATGCCCTCCTTGGTAGTTGCTAGTTTATGTACTCTTAACTGGCTGAGTCAGCTGATTCCCCACAAGTTCTATGAATTCAGATGGATAAATAGCACATGCACTAAAATGGATCATCACCAATAAATTTTTGCACATTGACTAGAGGCATAAATAATCCTGTATTTACATTGTGAATAGTATTTATTTTAATAAGTCAGACATCTAGTCTAAACTGCTCCATAGACTTTCTCTATAGTCCATGGAGAAAGACATCTCCATTCTCTAAATTTAAAAGCAGTCTTGAAATGGGTAATCATCTGGACTTTCTCTGCTTGTGGAAGAAACAGCCTAGATAAGGTCTTCCCAACTGGAATACCATCTCTCATGTTTAGGGATAGAACTCATTTAATGATTTGCTGAGTCAACTGGAAATGTTTTTTTTTCTTTTCATTCATTGCACATTCCAGAACATTCCTAATTGAAGAGGACCAAATTCTACCCAATGGAAAAAAAAAAAAAAAAAAAAANNAAAAAAAAAACAAACAAAAACCAAAAAAAAAAAAAAAAAAAAAACAACAAAAAAAACAAAACCGAAAAAAACCCACAAACCAGACAGATAGTAGGATGGATTCATGATATCATCTGCCTGTTAATACAGAATACTCTTTCTATCCTCAGCAATGAGACCTTGAAAAATATTTTGTTTCTTTTTTTCCAGTTCATTAAGTTCTTTAAGTTTGTGAGCAGCCATGGTAATCCTGCTAGACCAGTCAAACAACTGTTTTCAGCTATTTTCTTTTCAATGAAATAAGAATCATTTCCTATAAAAGAACCTTTTCCACACATGGAATTTTCCCTGGACCTCTAAGCATGTGTTTGTCTTGCCATGTTCATTCTCATCTCTCTCCTGACATCTGGAATATTTCCATATCTCCTAACCTGTAGGGATAAGTTGTAACTCTCTTCCTCTGGTTTCCACTCTGTTCAGTATCATGTGAGCATAAGTCTTAAATCAGCTTATCAAATTCTCCTCCTTTGTGCTTCTTTTTCTTATTAGAAGATATTTACTAACCCTAATCTCTGGAAATCACCTGTTATTTTTTGCAACATAGACCCTGTTTGTGCAAAAACAAGGGTCCTTATGACTTCAGAAAATAAGTAAAATGCAGCATCAAAGCCTCTTGTAGGGCATATCCTCCAGGGTTATTATGATTTTACATTTAAATCACATGACTTTATTTTTTTCTTTCTACTGCTTTGTAACATTTCTTTCAGGATGTAGAAGGCAGGGAAAGAGGGGCATGTGCTGTGATTAAATTAAAGCTTATGATGTGATTAAAAAGTGGTTATTACAGTCTAGTTCATAGTTGGAAGAAATACCTAGGACTCCATTTCAGTGCCTGTACTGGCTGACTTCAATCTATGTTAAAAATTTGGGAAAAAGGAGTCATCTTTTAAATGCCCAGGAACAAGACATTTAAAATAGATTCTCTTGTTCTGTAGCAGTTCTTAATCAGCTGACAGCATACTGAGAAGAAGCCGCATTGAGTCAGCACCTGCTACAGGCCTTTGTAACACTTTTGTTTCAATTAAACAGCTGGAATCTCCTGGAATAATGAATTTATGAAGAAGCAAAACTTAATAAACTGGTTTGCAAACACTGCAATCCAATCATTATGTTCCTTCAGTGCCTCAGTTTCTCCATCCAGAAACCAAAAATAATTATCTCTCCATTTAAAACTTACTGAATTACAGTGAAAAGAGAATGCCATAGCCCAACCAAGTATTATTAACGTTATTATTATTGTTACATTTATAGATTGTAATCTGCATAGTGACTCATGATACAAAAGCAATTGCTTTACATATGGTTCTGTGACTGAAAGTACAATATGGTATTAAAGGAAAGCATGTACAATTATAGATTGCCAGCACACCAGAAAAAAAAGGAAAAAAGGATTACTCACCAAACCCTAGAAAAATCCTTTCTTTGCAGATAATATATGACTCAAAGTCTTCTTTTCTCCTGATAGCTCAGTGTTAACTCTTGTCTCCAGGGGAAATCAAGATCTGGATTTAAATAAAGATATTAATATCTGGAGCTAAGTTTTATTTTCCAAGGATTTTGTGTGTTGTAGGGTACTTAGTATAAGAGAGAATGTGAAATCAATAGTGAATAATATTCCAAATATTCCAAAGAGTTCATCTTTTGTCATTTATCCCATTTTATAGAGTAAATTACAGGTTGTATTGTAGGGAGTCTAATAAATCCATTATTCAGAAGTTATTGGTGGGGTTCTGTTAAAGCAATTCGAGTTTAACTTTAGTAGTTCTCAAACACTAAGACACAGCTTATGTTCATTAAGGCTTGTCACTATTGCATAAGAGAGAAACAGAAAAAAAGACTCCCCTAAAAAAACAATACAAAACAAACTACAACTAAAGAAAATAAACAAACACAGCAAAATAACTTTATTGGTGGAAGCAAGCAGTTGTGTCATTTAGTTGGAATAAATGTTTAATGTGAAACCAGAGTGACAGTGTTCTGAAGATTATGTAAAGGTTGTGTTAGGAGACTCTTAGGTGTTATGCAAACAAAAAATCTGGTTCCATAATTTTTAGTGTGAGGGGCAAGAAGCAGTAATACAGGGCTGTATGGTTCTGAGCAGTGTCAGATGCATGAACACACATCCATGATCACCGTCTTCAGTGGGAAATCCCCTGAATGTTAATAAGATGCACTAATTTTTTAATGGAATTCACTGGGAAAATGAAAAACTGCCCAGTGTAGGAGATCACCTCAAGAAACAGAAACATCAGACAGCCATGAAAGAAGTGGCAGATGAAGTCGCCAAGCCACGATCCGTCATATTATGAAGTTGTGGAAGTCTGGTGAAGTTT
Organism: Rhipidura dahli; assembly: GCA_013399225.1. Taxonomy (NCBI): domain Eukaryota; kingdom Metazoa; phylum Chordata; class Aves; order Passeriformes; family Rhipiduridae; genus Rhipidura; species Rhipidura dahli. Next base: position 591,257 of record VXAC01005130.1, on the reverse strand, counting down.
AAATTGACTAGAAAAGGGGAAATATAGCTCTTATTTTCCCATTTTTAGAAAGGGGGAAAAAAAAAAGAAAGACCCAGGGAGCTACAAGCTGATCAGTCTCATCTTGGTGCTCAGCAAGATCATGGAGTAGATCCTCCTAGAAACTATGCTAAGGCACATGGAAAACAAGGAGATGGTTGGTGACAAACAACACGGCTTCACTAAGCCCAAATCAAGCCAAACAAACCTGGTGGCCTTCTATGATGAAGTTACAGCCATGGTGGGTAGGGAAGAGCAAATACCATCTCTCATTGCCATGTGCAAAGCATTTGACTTTGTCTTGCATGACACCCTTGTCTCTAAGGTGGAGTGACATGGTTTTGACAGATGAACCACTCAGAGGACAAGGATTTGCCTGGACGATTGCATTCAAATTATTGCAGTCAGCAGCTCAGTGTCCAAGTGGATACCAGTGACAAGTGGCATTCCTTAGGGGTTGATATTGGGACTGGCACTGTTTAACATCTTTATTGGTGACATACACAGTAGGATCAAGTACATCCTTGGCAAGTTTGCCAAATACACCAAGCTGTATGGTGCTGTTGAAATGCTGGAGAGAAGGGATGCCATCCAGAGGGACCCTGACAGGATTGAGAAGTTCACACCTCATGAATGTCAACAAGCCCAAGTGCAGAGGGTACATTCTGTGGATGAAGAATGGATTGAGAGCAGCCCTGCAGAGAAAGACCTGGGGATGGTGGCTGACAATAAACCCAACATGAACTGGCAAGGTGCACTTGCAGCTCAGGAAGCCAATCTGGGCTGCATCAAAAGAGGCATTACCAGCAGGTTGAGGGAAGTGATTCTCCCCATCTACTCCACTCTTGAGAGACTCCACCTGGACTATCATGTCCAGTTCTGAGGGCCCCAACACAAGAAGGGAATGGAGCAAGTCCAGAGGAGGCCATGAAGATGGTCAGAGGGCTGGAGCACCTCTCCTGTGAGAACAGGCTGAAGAGCTGGGGTTGATCAATCTGGAGAAGAGAAGGCTTTGAGGAGACCTTACAGCAACCTTTCAGCACCTGGAAGTGAGCCAACAAGGGAGCAGGAGTGAGAAGTTTTGCAAGGGCATGTAGTGATAGGGCAAGGGGGCTTGCCCTAGTGATAGGGCTTTGAACTGAAAGAGGGTAGGCCTAGATTTGATTTTATGAAGAAATTATGAGGATGTAAAGGCACTGGAACAGGTTGCCCAGAGAAGTTGTAGATGCTCCATCCCTGGAAGTCAAGACCACATTGGATGGAAGGTGACCCCACCTATGGCACAGGGTAATTGAAACTAAATTATCTTTAAGGTCCACTCCAAATCAAGCCATTCTATGATTCTAAGAAATACTAGTTTCTGTCTTTAATCTCTTTAGCTAATGGTTCAGAAACATTGTGCTGTACTTGGGCCTTGTCAAAAGTTAACAAAGTAAAGAACCAAAGTCCTCTTTGCTTTTCACTAAATCTTGTGTCATACTTCATTGCTGACAGTTTTGAAATCCTACACCTTTTTACTTTTCTGGATTTGTAAGTTGGTGGGGTTTTTTTAGCAGTACTTTGAAATCATCATTTTTAAAGCTGGCCATGAAAGATGTAATTTCTACTTTCAGACTGAATAACTCTCCTCTGTTCCAGCAAAAAGTACAGCTAGGAATTTAATTCTCAACAAGACACCGTCAGCATATTTCCTTCTAATTTTGCTTACAAATAGTATTTCCATCTGTGTGGACTGGGAAAGATACAAAATCAAATTGTTTATATTCTGTCAACTTACAGTGTCTTTTGATTTTTCATTGTTTAAACTATATAAATCTTTTCAAAGCTTTGCTGTTTAAGATTGATTTCTCAAGACAGTGTCCAGCAGTGCATTTATGCTGAGATGATCATGCTTCATGCTGTTTTTAATCTCTTTTAGGAAATACCAAAAAAATATAATGAAATAGCTGACTCAGCTGCTCACTAAATTCCCCTGGCTCTAGCTGGGCTGGCTTGGAAGTCAGCAAGGGTCCTTTTTGATATTCCCAGATACCCTCCTGGTGTTTTCACCATCCCACAGAGATTGCTGTGTATCAGGTGAAGGACTAAGCAGATGACGATCTTTGCCTGTGACTTTCCTCTTCCAGCTGCAGAGGTGGACAAGGAAGGAAGTGGCTCCCTACCTTCCCAGTACAACTTCTACCTGTTTCAGCTGTGCAGGTTGATCAAGAGGAATAAAATGGTGCAAATCTTCCTGTATTTCAGCTTCAAATCCCACGAGCAGTACCAGAAACACTGGGGAAATATCAGGTGGAAAAAAATAATATTGAAAGCAGGGAGTTATATCATAATCTAGGGAATATATTACGGGAAAAAATATTTTTTAACCAGAGCAACAAAATTTCTCAGAATCTTTCTTAATTAGTGTTTTGGGGTTTTTTTTCCACAGAAGCTGAAATGGAGATATATATAAACTAAGGCAGATACTAACACAGTTTAGGAGATAAATCTGGTTTCAGCTGAGTTTACCTCATGGACTGTTCCGTGTTTCTCAGCTCGTATTAACTTCAGCCATGATGAATTCCTGGGCTTGCATAAGATGTCAGGTCAGTGCATGCAGAAACAGGCCTTGTCTTTGGCCTGCCCTTGTTCTGATAGACTTGGCTCTGCTGGAAGGTAACTGCAGGTAGCAATGGCTTTGGTTTTATTAATTCTCTATTATTTTACCACTACTAAAATTGCAACAAAAATGAATTGAAGAATACTATCATTTTAGTGGTTAAAATGATAGCTGAAAGTAGAGTAATATTTACTCATTCATGAGTGGGAGGAACTGTTGAATGCATTTGAAACTTTGTGTTTTTTAAGTTATGATCCTTCTCTTCTCTAGTGAATCTGTAAATAAGAGTACCATGCTCCAGCAACCTCTGATGTGTAGTTTTCATTAATAAAATGACACCAGTAAAAAGATCTTTGTCATATTTTCACTTTATATTATTATACTCTCAATAGTTGTTTCTGCAGCACTTTCATTGTGAGACAACATAATGTGCTTTTGTCAAAGTACAATGTTTCTTTGTGCTGAAAACAGGTTGCTGTCCTCATTAAAATAAATTAAGTTGTCAACCACAACTATATATCTAATTAATTAATTTGCTGGCTTTTTCTAAAGGAGAAATAGTGAATGGGAATTATATATAAATCTGAGTGAGATGCTTCTTTCCAGGTTTTCAGTATCTGATGTATACTGATGTATATCCAGGTAAAGACAGTATTTTCTTGGCTTTATTGTTCTCGCTGTTACAGAAAAGACTTGAGGTCAGACCTTTTGCTTGCCTAAATCAACAGAACTCAGCTTGCTCTAAGGCACTAGCTTTAATTCATTAGGTGTTTTTTTCAGTAAATTCTACTGGCTGAGATGCATTTCAAAAATAATTTGAAGAACATCTGAATATTTTCCCAAGTGAGTGAAAGTAGCCTCACTTTTTCCTTTGAAAGACCAAATTTTTTTTTTTTCTTCCTATTATTTAGCTAAAAATGCTCAACAACCAGTGATAAGAAATACAAAGTTAAGGAGGCCTTTGGAGGAAAGGGACAAAAAACTTTAAAAATAGGAGGCAAATGCTAAGAAGATGAAAATATTCTGAAACACAAATGCTGAATAGTTTGAAAACAAATAGGACATAAACATGTATTATTTCTGTAATGATAAGCTAGACTGGGGCAAGAGTTCATGAGCTGAGATCTGGCCCAGGGTGGTCTGCTGTCAAGGCTCATGTTTTGTGTTCTAGGATACAACTGGGACTGTAAGAATTGATTTTTCAAGAAGGAAGGTGGTGGGGGCAGGGGGGAGGATGGAGGTTTTTAGAAAACTCAAATTCAGCAAAAAGTTCAGAAACATGTCAGTTCCAGTGAAGATTGTCCCAAAAAATATTTCCCACATCCATCGACCATCTTCGGAAAAGAGAGAGAAAACACCTACTCTGCAGTATTTGGTAACTGGTGTTCACTGGCACGTAGAGAACAGTTCATGCCCCTGCTTTGCCTCATTAGTGTAAGGAACTGGAACATAATCCTCTTGAGGGATGCATGACTCCAGTCCCTGCCAGCCACTTGTCTTCCATTCTTTCTCATTCTGGAATGGATGTAGATCTCTCCCTACTCTTGAGAAACTTTGTTTCTTCAATTGTGGAATAAGAAAGTTTGTGAAAACTTAAAAAGTAAATATTGATGGGAAAACAATTTCCCAGGCAGCACTACTTGTGGTCAAATCTGGTTTGCTGCCATGGTGTGTTCTTATGTCAGCTCAGAGCTTGCTCCCAGTAAGTGACTGATAAGCCACAGATTCTTTAGAGAAGAAGTTTAGAATTTTGGATATAATATGAAAAATATTTCTTTCTGTCTCTTGTTGCTTTTTGCAATTTTCTGGTGTTCTGCTAAATGCAAATTGCTCTTCATTACATTATTGTGGTGGCTTGTTTTCAAATGTTCGCCCACATGTTTATTTATAAAGAGATTGCTATGTATGATGGCAATTACAGTGTCAGTAAGAATAATAATTCAGCAAAGCAAAGCCAATAATCATTGAAGAAATATGTAGGAAAGGCTAAATTAATACCAGAAAAATGTACTCACACTACACTGAAAAAATACTTTGTTTGGATACTCTGCTTATGATAAAGTCTCTAAAGCATTAGTAACTACATGCTCACAACAAGAAAATTTGATAGGAAAGATGTACCAAATACCTTTATTACAGCAATGCATATTATTAATGAACATAATAAAATATGTGAATTAATATACAAAGCAAAAAAGTGTATGAGAAAATTCAATGCTAATAGTCTCTCAGAGGAGGAGGTGGAAGCCCCATTGTCTGAATTTTTTGAAATGGGAGAAAACACAGCATTTTAAAGATATAGACTGTGCTGCAGGGTTTTGCGCCAGACCAGATGCTACACTGCTCTTGCAAAATCTGACAGAAGTGGATACTGAATTTAGCAGACGAAGATGACAGTGTGAGTCAGCTGCTGAGTGCATAGTATCACATAGGTAAGTTGATCTTTTGAGAATATCATCAATGAGTCCCAAAGGAACTGCCATCCAGAAGACCTTTTCTATTTTATTTAATTAGTGCTAATGACCAGACAGTGAAGAAAGACAAGCTTTCCCAGTGACTGTACCCATTTCTATTCTGAAATGCCCTGACGGTGATTCTTTCAGTTCAATGACTGTACAGAGATGGGAGATTAACTTATATGAATTTCTTTAAAATTGTCTAAGTGCTTTCTGTATCTAGTGTAATTTGGAGCTTGGAAATTACTTAGGGCCTTTATAAATCTTCGTTGCTTGGCAAAGGGAGAAAGGGACAGCACCTGTGGAGGCAGATGTACTATATTTCTGTTGCTATGTGGAAGCATCACAAGAAAGAAAATACTCCATCAGATTGTGTGGGTTTAAAACACACATTTTCTCTCCTTTCATGTGATATTATATTTGATATCATTTCCTAGGGAAAACTGGTATAGAATATTAATTTTTCACAGGTTCTCAGGGAGTATAATGAATAGTATTATATGGGGCTTGCATACTCAAATATATGCTTACTTTGTAATATGGTCAATTTGTATTAAATTACTAGTTTTCAAAACAATTTTGTTTCAGCTTGAACTGACATTTTCAGAGTGAAGGCAATTTAAATTTAGCAACTTGACTGCACTTCTTAATTCAAGTGCATGTTTGAAAAGATTGAAAAAGCTGTTACAATAGCTTAATTCTAGCTCAACAATTTGAGGGCCAAGAGTAATGGAGAGCTGAAATCATTCCTCTCTCAGCACAGGCTGCTAAAATAATCTGAGGATTAAATCTGCTATTTTGGAAGTTCCCAAAAAAAAAAAAAAAATTTAGAACTGATAATTTTCTCCCCGTCTAATTCTCCAGTGAGACAACTGGGCTTCCAGATCCTTCCAGGAAAATATAAATGAGCTCTTAATGCTTCCATAGGAAAACTGTGGGCAGTTTTGTTTTGTTGGGTTGTTTGGTTTCTTTTTGGAGAGGGAGAGGGTTGGGTCTTTGTAGTTTAGTTCTTTAGTACAAAGAGTTAAAAGCAGAATTAAAAATCCCAAATCTTTCTCTTAACACCATACTTTTCTGGACTGCCTGATTGCATTCAGATAGGATTTTTTGAAGGATTACCACCTTGTCAACTAGACCATGGCACTAAGTGCCACATCAGTAGTTTCTTGAACACCTCCAGGGACAGTGACTCCACCATGCTTCTGGGCAATCCATTACAATGCTTAACAACCCTTTCAGTGAAGAACTTCTTCCTGATGTCCAACCTGAACCTTCCGTGGCACACTTTGAGGCCATGTCCTCTTGTCCTGTTGCTGGCTGTGTGGTTAGATGACACTGAACACCACCTGCTACAATCTCCTTTCAGGCAGTTGTAGAGAGCTATAAGGTCTCCCCTGAGTGTCCTTTTCTCCAGGCTAAACAACCCCATCTCTCTCATCCACTTGTTACAGGACTTATTCTCCAGACCCTTCACCAGCTTTATTGCCCTTCTCTGGACATGCTCCAGCACCTCAGTATTTTTGTGGACACAGTATTTGAAGTGCAGCCTCACCAGTGCTGACTATAGAAGGACAAGCACTTCCCTGATCTGTGGTACACAGGGAATATCTTTACACTCACCAAGTATTGATAAAATAAACTGGAACACAAGAGAAAGAACATAATTGGATGTTGCAGATTCTTCTTACAGAATGTCATTTCCCATGTACCTGCTGAAGGGCAGACTATAGCTTTAAGATTGATGCTAGTCCATTCTCTTCATTTTCACATGTTGTAAAGCCCGCATATATTAATTATTTATTTTCCTTTTAAATTAAAATTTTATTTTTTTATGATTTAAGAAATGAAACTGTTGGTTTTTTCCAAGTTTCTTCTTTATGATTTTAAAATTTCGCTTCAACCCATATAAAGGTGAGATATACTGATAAATGAGCTGTGAGTGACTTCATAGTGAATTATTCATCAATATACAAGAAGTAAGATGTCCTTACTAGTTTTCAGGATTCTGGCTCTTGCATCAAGATCAAAGCAAGCGTAATTGAAATGATGTTAACAATGCTATAAAATATAGAAAACTCAGAGATGGAGAGCCCAGTCTCTTCAGGTTGTAGCAGAACAAATCTTGAAAAATAAGTGCTTTTACAGCTACCTAAAAATCAAATAGAGGAAGCTCTGTGTAATATTTTGACAGTCTGTTTATCAGAAATTCACTGTGTCTGGAAGACAATCAGGAAATCTGTTTACATTCCTGTTAACTTTAATACATTAAAAATTCGCAAAATATAAACATTAGTGTGGTGGCAAAAAGCTATGCAGTTTAATTGTGGCTCAGTTTCTTTTATGCTGCAGTTATGTATTTCCTACACAGAGTTAATTTGGAGAATTAATTTGGAGTTATTCTCATCAGACATACCTGGTTTTGTGGACTTCTAACCTTCTGCTTTGGGATCCAGAAGTATTAATGAATTTACTTGTGAAAACTTCATGAGAAATTGTTAGTGGTTTTTCAGCAGTAATCACCCATGGCAGCAAAATATTTGAGTCCATATTTTTTAGTGTAAATTGCAAGATAGCCTACGAAACCTACCCAAGGACAATGGAAGCTTACTGGAAACATAGACCCATGTTTCTACTCCCTCACTGAGTAGGAGAAACCTGTCTCTTAGGCTATTTCAACATTGAGATGCAATGCATCACTTATTGCCATTTCATGGGTTAAGCTACATGCTCCAGTCAAGTCCTGAGTTTTTTTTCTAGGAGGAATTCTGAACTATTTGGTCCTATTTCTTGATAAGCAGAGCTGTGTCTCTAGGTTAGAAAAACTGTAGTGTTCTCCTGCATGTTCCTTAATAGGAAGGATTGGGAAATCAGTTTTTCACCAGTGTTGAAGAACATGTAATCTAGAATATAACATCTATATTCCTGCTTCTTGACTTCTGTGATTAATATTTTTTTCATTGTTCTTCATAGAATGTAATCTAAGAAACACAGTGTCAAACCTGCTCTGTGTAGGAAAAGTCAGAAGTGTTTCATGGTATCTTTCACTTCGATATTGTCACTGATTTAAGGTTAAATGCATTCGTGTGCCATTTGCAGAAATCTCTCTACAAATTTGTCAGAAGACAGAAACTCCTTTGGGAAATAAGTTAGGGTTGGAGCAAAATTAATGAGTTGGAGACTATGGTCTTTCAAGTCTCTGGACACTAAATCGTTCCTGAGATGCACATCAGAGGACAGAATTTCACCCCTTGCCACTAATCTGAATAAATATAGAGGATGTGAGAGCATTCAGTTACTTTCTTCTCCAATTAAATTTGGGTTTATTTAAATTAAAAATAGGGAGAATTAAAAATTTATTTCTAAATATTTAGGGGTTATGTAAGGCCTTCTTACTTAAAAAAAATAAAACAATGATTCTCCACATTTTTGTTCAAGTTCGACCTATAACAGTGGTTTAAGTAAACAACAAATATGTTGCTGGATATCAGAACTTATGTCTTTATTCGACATTTTCTGTGTCATTCTTCTGTGACTTGCTTCCACTGTAATATAGGAACTGTCAGTGCTTCTTTGGTATTTAGAAAGATAGAAATCCTATTTTGTTTGTTCAGCAAAAAAGCAGCAAAAACTTGCAAATAAAAAAATGTCAGTTAGAAATTCTCTTACTCACTAAAAACTGTTACTTTCAAAATATTTACAATACTTACTTCCCTAAAATATTTTGCTTTCTGATTCAATTCCATGTCTTCTCTTGTCTGTGGCTTAGGTATTTCTTGGTTCAAACAAGGTGGTATGAACACATGTTTTGTCTCTTGCTTCACTCCTTTGCAGCTCTAACAGGAGCCCTAGAATACTGCTAGTGTGAATTGATGCCTGCCTTTACCGATCTGATTTAAGGCAGCAACCTGAAGCACTGAAGTTAATTTTAGTGCTCTTAAAAGCATTGAAATAAGAGTCACAATTACTAGGTTTTTCCCTGTGAAGAAATAGGCATTCCCAGAGGATGATTCATTCATCTCTATCTTTTCATAGAGGTCTGTAGGAACCTACTGTGTTCTTGGTAATTACCTGAAGTTAGGCTGACTAAACTGAGCCTTCATCATTATACAAAGTGATCACGGATGGGCAGATATGGAGATTCAGTTTGAAAAGGGAAATAGCCATGCAAGTTTCTCTGCAGTGCCTTGCCAGCGTGCAGCAGTCCCGAGGCCATGGCTACTCATGAGGCCATGGCTATGCATGGCTAAGCACTGAATGCTTGCTCATTCGGTGCTTGACACTGCTGCTCAGACTGCCAGGAAATGTCACAGTTCTGGATGTTTTGTTAAGGAGGACAGGATTAGCCACAAGGATGTTAACTAAGACAATTCTATTTTAAGATGAGAGAAAAAGGAAGCATCAAGGAATTAACTTCAGTCCAATGAATAGTGGAGTATTGCTAAGCCAATTAAAAGGCTGACTTCTGCACCAGAATTGTTTAATTTGTGCATTCAGTTAGTTTGCTGCTACTGTGTTTTGTAAAATGCCTAAGAAAAACCTTCTGAAAATGGGTTGAGGAAGAAGGAATTTGGGAAGACATGATCAGACAGTGCTTTGGGAACCAGTACTGAGATTTTAAGGGGAAGGGAAGGTTTCAGGAAGGTTTCGGGAAGGTTTCGGGAAGGTTTTGGGAAGGGAAGGTTTCGGGAAGGTTTCGGGAAGGNAAGGGAAGGGAAGGGAAGGGAAGGGAAGGGAAGGGAAGGGAAGGGAAGGAGTTGTTACTTCATCTGTCTTTACTCATAACGACATAACAGGAGGGAGTTCTTTGGACTGTCTTGATCTTCAGATAGAGAAACTGAGGCTTGTCTGTCTTTTAATGAAAAAAATGTTGAATATTAATTTTGTTTAAAATGTTCAAGAAGAATGTTCAGTTATTAACAAAAGTCTGGTTTTAGTTAATACCCTCACTGTCTGAAAGACAATAATTAAAATATCATGCCTTCTTTCTAATTATGAATTATAGATGTGCACCTCTAACTTTTATCAGTGTTTATACCCATCATAAGTATTTATGTCCTTTACATCAACACACTGAAACATGGACACATGAATATATGCTGTTGGAAATACTAGTAGTTATAAGGCGAGGTCCATAAAGAGAGAATGGTTCAGTTAAAGAATTCTTATTCCCCAAGAATGTAAATATTCTTTGGAAGTTTGGTGCATTACCTGTGCCCCAGAAAGAAGAAGAAATAAATTTTAAATAGTATGATTCACAAGAACTTAAATATATAGGGGATTTTATTTATTTAGTAGTTGATTTTCCACTTGGCATTTTCTACTGAGTAAAGTGCATGCATTTACTTGTGGAAAGAGGAGAGAGGAACAAAAACCCAGACTCTTATTCAGCTTGGGGTTGCAATGAACACTGAGAGATGTGTCATGCCCTAACTTTGCAAGAGTAATCTTTTTTCTTGGGATTCATGGGTCAACATGTCTTGGAAATTGGGATTCAAAGTCAGTGCCTTCCACAAAATAGAGAATAACACAGTTCTGTACATTTTTTATAACATTCCACTGATTAAGAAAAGATTCAACATATGAGAAACTTTTACCCTAGATCTTTGTAGTGTTTGATGTAACTTTAATGCATGTTCCCTAAAAGATTGCATCAAGTACAGGGTTATAGGAATACAATATCTTTATTCTTAATAAAGGCTTTCTCAGTGTCTTTTCTTCCTTCTCTGTTGTGCTTGAATGACCAACTGAAATACTTCAAATGGAAAAAACAAAAAAAGAGGAAATTTGAGTCAGGATCTTATTTCTTAAACTGGAAATGCTGAAGATTCACAAAAATTGTATACATAATATTCTCTTTTTCTCTGAAAATGCATAGATAGAAATAGTTAAAAATGCAGAAAACTGGAAAGATGACAAAACTTAAGAACATGTGATTCCAGTCCCAGCTCCCAGGACTACATTTCTGAAGTAAATTACTTTTGTATAGAACACATAAACACTCCTGGAGGCTGTGACAAAAATGTCAAACATTCTGAACAGACCAGTACATTCTCTCAAGCCATTTATCCTGCCTGTGATGACAGCCATTTGAAACCAGAATTTCATCTTCCCTGCTGGACCATGACTACATTCTTCCCTCCCTTTTAGGCCTTTCCTTATTCCTTCAGGCCTAGTCATGCAGCAGTGTCATTTACAGCAGGAGTCAGCCTTTTTTTATAATGTCTTTCCTCCACAATCCACAAAAAATGTTAAAACATTCTTTGTGGAAATGGCTTTATTTGCTGTTTGTATGGAATACCATAGATACTTCTAAATCTGATGAAAGAGAAGCTGTGCAAAAGGCCACAAATATCCTATGGTCTCTGACCTGCATTCACATTTTTTCTGTGGTGGTGAAGTATTGTGGTGCAATGGCCAAGCTTCTGAATATCTTGTGGAACACCATTTGGCAATGCCACGAGTTAAGTTTGCAACTGAATGTTCCGATTGGTTTGGCCGCAGCACTAGCATTAGGGCACCTTAGGCAGGTCCTGATGCATTCCTGGCATTCCAGGACAGGCTTTGAGCACAGGCTTTCATGATTTCAAACTGAAAGGGAGGGCTGAATCAACAGGAGATTCCCTGGCCTCCTGCACTAGTTTGGGCAGCTACAGCACCCAAAGGAGAGGTGTTGATGTAAGTTAGGGTGCTTTCAAGCATTGGACAAACCAAGACATTTTCAAAGTCCTGTCTTCAGCACCAAAGTAAGGAGTTTAGCATCTCTTCCCTGAGACGTATTTTTGACATAATTTTTAATTTTTTTATAGCTGATAGAAATATTCTCAGCTGAAGATCTGCATTAAGTATGCATTTAGTTTGGAGCACTGCACGCTTTCATGATAAATGTTCACCTGGGCATCATATCTCGTATTTTGCACACTACAGCTCATGGAAGAATATGGACCCTGGCATTAATTACTCACTATTATATGATTGTAGTAATAATTACACCAACTGTGAGTGTAACTGAGTGAAAGTGACAGCTGTACCTCTCTAGCTACTGTATTATTTTGGGTTGAACTTGGTCAGTAAAGCAGATCCTAACTCAAGAACGGTGCATTTGCAGGTTGCTACCACATGCCTTGAGGGCTACCACTCAAGCAAACAGAATATTGAGGTTTGTAACAGTAGCAACAGAACAAGTTTTAAATGGGATGGAAATGATGACATGAGAATAGAAGCTTCCAGGAGGGGTATGTTTTTTTTTGGAATGAAGAGAGAAAAATAGAGTTGAAGCAGAAGGGGATGCTGGCTTTCCTATTTAAGCTGGCAACACTTCAGGTATCAAATGTACTCTGAGAATTTCTCATTCTGACCACTGCTTAGCTATCAGCACTGAACTTGTCCTTTTCCTGAACTTGTTTTCCTAACTCCAACATCATGTCTTACAATCACTACTTCAAAATTGTAGTTTATATTGGAAAACTATAGATTAGTCTTCTGAGATAGAATCATTTCAGGTAGGTAAAACCTTTCATGTGTTCCTGCCAGTTAGAAAAAACTGCTTTATAACTCTCTCCTACAATTAACTTTTATTACTATGTAGCAATTCATCTTTCCCTGTTTCTTTCTCCATATTATGTTCAGTTCCCTTTTATAGGCTCATAGACAAAAGATTTTTCTTGCTCATTATTATATCTAGTTCTTGGGTGTGGGAATTTTTTGTTTACTTATTTCTCTGGTTTGGATTTTTTGATATATGAATCTCCATTATCAGTACTTAAAAAAACGAACTTTGACTTTTTTTTTGGTGTGAGGCCTACAGTATATTGTTCACCAAGTCTCAACAAATCTAGCATTTAAGCACAGTAAAAGAAGTCACAATGAAGTAATTTCAATTGAAAAACTCTAAAAATATCTAATTCAATGGCAAGATTATTTTTCAGACTGTCTTGTTTCAAAACTGTAACATACATATTATTGTAGCCAAGAGGCTTTCAGGAAAATTTAAAATCAAACTCAGAATGTAGTTGCATTACATGCAGAAAAAATATAACATCCAAAGATCTGCATTTCTACCTTCTTTATTCCTTTTTTATATCTTCCATGGGATGATGCCAATTTTTTATATCTGAAGATATCACAGTTTGCCACTCAGTGTGTGTACTGAATTTAAATTGAAATGAAACAGGAAGATATTTAATAGTTGCTACATTACTAAATACCAGAATATATGAAAACATTTTATGCTAGACAGTATTGTGATGAAAAATAGAGAACACGATCTTGCACAGAAACTGCTGGATAAGGAAACAGTATGTACACATGTACATCCATGCATGCATGTACTAATTCCATTCATGTGAATTATAGTCTTTTCTTTAGTTTCACTGATCTTACTCCTGACTTTTTTACTGAGAACAGCAGCTGTCAGAACTACGACAATGTCTGAACAAAGACACCCTAGATTTTTCTTGCTTTTTTTTTTTTTTTTTGTATCTACAGAGCTTTTGGTCATGTCATAGTTTATCACTATGAACACCTATGGAGGTCTCACCAAAATGTATTTTGTCTTCAAGTCATGCAGAATAAAATTAATTATTTTATTTGCCTTTTCATCTAGTCCTCTCTGCTCTTATGTACTTGCTGACAGCTGTACTCAGTGGCGTGACTCACAGCCTTCCCTGGAGCAGAGCCCTTTGAGCATGTGCGTTATTATGTTGCTCAGCTGGATGGAATCTATTGCCCTGGGTTAGCCCATCACGTAGGCAGCCACTTAAAGGAGACTGACTCACTTTTACACAGAATGTTTAGCAAAACCCTAAATTTGCACTGCCAGCATTGTCTGTACAACTCAGAGGAAATTCTGCAGTTAAAAAAGTGTGAAGATCAGGATGCTCTCATGCTCCTGCTTATTGATATTAGCTACAGGTATTGAAGAAAAATGCTGTAGTTTCACATTCTGATACTGTATTGGTCTAAATAAAATGTTGGCAATTTGACAGTAGGTGTTACAAGTTAATCAACTGAAATCCAGACTGTTCAGATATTGTTGGAAGTTTGGAGATTTCTTTTGGCAACTATTATCCTGGACCGAGTACTATTTACATAAGATAGTATATTCTAGGTGAGTTCTTCACTAAGTTGATCTAAGAAATGCAGTCCTAGTGCATAAAAACCCTGTCACTGTTATGAGGAGGACGAATTATCTGTTCATGTGCTGCACTAATGGAGTCGTGCTTCTGGCAAGGCACAGTTTACCCAGTGCAAATGGTCTTCAATTAATATTCCAGAGTGGAACAAAGCTTTGCCATATTTTTATATTGATGAATCTTTATTTTGTTCAACTGGCTTTTCAATTCAAATGAGATGAGTATTTACGCGCTTGGCTCTTACCTCCTCTTCACCAGGAGGGTAACCAAACCGCTGAAATCAAGAGCATGTTTTCTGTTGCAATTGATAAACAAAGAAATAAGAGTTTATCTAAAATGAATGATCCTATTTTTATGCTTGCATCTTTTTTTCAGAGGCAGGAAAGCAGGCTAATAAGCAATGATTCTCTCTTTCTGTGATATTAAAGCTTAATTATCTTTTTACTTCTTAGTAATGCCACAAATAACATTTTGAACAAGCCATCATTAGATCTGTTTCAGTTTCTATGTGGGTAATCTACAGGAAGAGTTAGTAAAGTTTCAAGAACAAGTTAAAACCTGATTACTTGACTGCAACATCAGTTGTTTGTGAAGTCTTATTGGAATATTAGAGAGATGTCCAAGATGATGTATTCATTCTGTAGGGCCTGCTCTTTGCCAGAACTGGGGAAAAACTTATTCTCTTTCATCTCAGTACTTCTTAAAAGACATACTTCAGTTGAGAATGGTGGATATTCTGAAATTCCTGTGTCTTCCTCTGTGCCACAGAAACATAACACAATAGTCCTTAACAAGCCAAACATCACAAACTAGTCGGAAATCGTTAGAAAATGTATGCTTTAACAGTTGCATGAAATGAAAACAAAACAAAAAAGATCCAAGAAGTTTCTGCAGAGTACTCGACAGACTTCCAACAAAATGGTATTTAAAAGTGGATAAATGCCATAAAAGTGTGTTTTCAGCTTTCTGTGACTCTGGCAGATGAGCACAAATTAATTCATGCCATAAGCATGCAAGCTTCTGAACCCTTCACTGAATTTCACCAAGGGCAAATAACTGCTATAAAAGTATTTTCACGCTTCTGTGGCTGTGCAACTAAACAGAACCCTCTTACAATATTAGCCAATGTAAATCAAAATTGTCAATATTCTGTAAGTGGAAGAAAAAGGTATTATTGGTCTCTGTGTTTGAGTGAATCCATGTGTGAGGTAGTGTTGAAAAAGGCATTTGATTTTCTGACTCAAGCTTGTGTTTTCTTTCGGTAAATCAATGGCTTCACCTATGCAATAATCAGAAATTTCAGAATGATCAATTTCCTTTCATATGCTTGGCTATTTGGATTTATAGCTTCTTTATCAACAGAGGAAAGAAGTTTGTGAACATTTCAGTTTTCCTTAACAGACAATGCTTCCTCTTGATCCTGCAGTGTTTGCTGAAGCAAAACACCCTTTCTCAGTAAAATAAGGGCTACAGAGCCCTCTGCCCTTGCTAATGTTTTGTTTTTTTGGTTTTTTTTTGGTATTTTTTTTGGGTTTTTTTTTGGTTTTTTTGGTTGTTTTTTTTTTTTTTTGTTTGTTTTTTGTTTTGTTTTGTTTTTTGTTTGGTTTTTTTTTTTCTTTTTTCCAGTGAGCAGGACTGGTTGCACAATGTAAAACCTCTGAATTATGACTCAGAAATCTTGAATTCTCTTCATAAATCTGCCACTGACTGTTGTAGGACTTAGAACAATTCATTTGATCTCTGTTCCCATCTATCTTTGCATTTTTTCTCTGTTTTGTGCATAAAGGTAATTTTAGCCAATGGCTTGTCTCCTCACAAGTTTGAAAAAAAAAAAATTGGATATGTGGTCTCAGTCAAAACTCTGGAGGATACTGTCATACAGAGAAATGATAAACCAAATCTACAGGAGGCTTGATAAATGACAAGCATTTATTTTTTGTATGTATGTGAAATAAATTAGACTTGCATTCCACTGTGAGAAATCTTCATCAAAACAAGTCACTTTTACTTGTGAGCTCCTTGTCTTCAACTTTCACTCAATCTTTATTTTTTTTCCCCTTTTAATTTATTTTTCTGCTTAAGAAACATGGGGGTTTTATCCACTGATTTCCACCTGCAGTAACACAAAGATTGAGAAAAAGTTGCTTAATGCTGCACTTAACTATCCTTCCAGCAGCACATATCCTTTAAGACCTGTGTTTACTGACAACACAGCAAGCAAATGCTGTGAAGGTTAAGCACAGTAGTTAAACAAAAAATAATCCTCCTACGTGTTCTTCCAAGGGCACTGCCAGCAGATTATCTGGACAGGAGGATGGGAGTCTGACATTAAGTGTTCTCTGGTTCAGTCAAACTGAAAGATATACAAAAAATATTGTTTTCCTCTCTACCCAAGTGTGCCCATGTTTTTAATTGGAATTCTGCATATGTTAATTATTTGTCTCTAACAAACAATACTTATGGTTTGTTATCTCTATGGAAACCAACTTTTGATCGAATTCTGTCTTAAGGCATAGTATATTTACTTCTAATGTTAATCAGAGGGGGAAAATATAATTCTTTTATATAAATTTATCATCACGAAAAACAGATCATAGGACTAATTAGACAGATGACCCATGCAGACCTCATTCGCCAAATTCTTTAGCAGAATAAGACACTTTTTCATAGTAATATCATGATGTGAATTTCCAGTTACAAAATCTCTTAATGTAATACAAGAGGAGAGAGTATATTTTGAGGAAAATGAACAACTTGTGTATATAGTTTGGCCTTAAGAATTTAAAATACATAGGTTGAAATCGCTTTTGTAAAAATTAGGGACTCTATGAAAAAGACAAGAAGATTTATAAAGGAAGAAATGTATTTTGTTATCCATTTCATTACTAGTATTTGTGGTTAATATTTACAGCAATATACCTGCTGCCTTGAGGACACTACCTCTGTAAAGTGCCTCTGTTAAAATGACTTATTAGAGTACTTAGTCCTTATTGGTATACTTCTGCTAAGTACTGCACTCAAAACAACAGGATCTTCAGCTAAAGTTATTCATAATAACCAACAATCAGAATTCTTTTTCTGTTTCTAGGAAATTAGTATACAGGCTGTTGTTAACCAAGGAAGAGAAAATTATTTCAGCAGCTAGGGAAATTGTACCACTCTGCCACTGAATCCCGAAAGAATGAATCCAGATGCATTAGTAAAATTGAGCATTTTTAAGTCAGCTGCAGCAACATATGAAAACTCATTAACAGAGAGGAAGGTAAAAGGGGATTGAATACCTTAACAGAAATTTTGTTTCTAAATTTTATTTTTTTCTTACAAGTTATTATTTACAAAGACTTGCATTGGTGCCTTTTGAATCTCATTTTTTAACACTAATTGCTTGATCTTTAATTACCACCCAAGTCAGTCCAGTGCCTACATAGGCAACTTAGGTTCAGTCAATACTTTTAGAAAAGTATAATAGTCAAATACTTAAATTAATCTAAAAGTAATATTAAACTATTATTTTTTAAAGAAAATGGTCTTGGTATTAACCTTGTGATGAATCTCTGTTTAATTGGTAATTGACATACTATGTAGTGGTAAGAAAGTATGTTAATAGTTATACCTATAAGAATGAATTTACTCTGACTATCTCCGATATTCCGGAGTCTCATTTTAGTGTAGATGTTCACTTTTCTTTAAACAAAGCCTATGCTAGTGAACTGTGAGAGAGCAGGATATAGAAAATAAAATCATCATCATATTTTTTTTTTTAATAAAATTATCTTGCCCTTGATTCAAACAATTACAAGAGTGTTATTCTATAAACCTTTCCTCATTGGCAGTTCTATTATATTTAACAGGGTTTTCAGCTAGGTGACACATTTTTCTGTAATACTATTTTGTATCATCACCATATCATCTCATGCAAGAGTGCATAATGGAAATTAATATTGTAGTGATACTCAGTGACATTAATTGGACTAGCTTACTTCACTATTATTGAGGAAGGAGGATTGTCTAAAATGTGTTTAGAAGACTTGCAGGAGAAACAAATATAATGCATCATGAATGCATTTGTCTAAGCTACTAATAATTTCCTTGGTTTTGCAGAATGTTATTAAAATACCTAAGTATATGATGCATAAAATTGCATTTTGTATAGAATTGATGAAAAATAAAGAAAGCCAAAAGAGTAATGAGAAAGGCTAAAAGTGGAGGTGTAAGAAGATGAGTGTGTGATCACCACATGAAGAAAAAATCAAGATCAGCTTGAGTGACATATACTTAAAAGTAACTTTCCTCATTGTAATTGCTGTCTTGAAAATGCTGGCCAATTTACAGAAGATTTACTGGTTATATTTGCCTTTTCCATTTATCATAGTCAAGAATAAAATAATCTTTCCTGGATACAGCTAGAGGGATGACCTAATAAGATACTAGATAGACCATTTTATTTGCTGTGATTTTATTGTCAGCTAAATCATGGTTGCAGACAATTCAGCTGAATTATGGTTTGTGCAAAGTAAACATATCGTCAGCCACTGATATCCATATGGACATTTAAATGGGCATCTGGGACTTGAAATAGCACTTGAGGTAATATATTTCTCTTAAATATATATATATATGTACCTATATCATATTCAAATTTAGTCCCAAATTATTAATAGGATCTTTCATTTGTTCATAGACTTTTCAGAAAACAAACCCCTAAAAAAAAAAAAAGAAGCTATTATGCATTTACTACAAGACAGGTGTTGGGAATACTTGTATGTGTAATGGCATATAATATCATTTTTTCATAAGGTGTGAGTGAAATAGCTCCAGGCTTTTTACCCAGAGGTTTTTTATCAAGGTACAGTTGCTATTTCATTCCTCAGTGAGATTAAAATAATGTTAATGGGGAGTGAGATATCCCCCACCTGCCATCCTCCAACCAAGCGCTGGGATGTTTAATTTGGTGCCTTTCAGCAAATATTTGGAAGACTGAGGCTGGATCTCAGAATTCCAGTGGCTCAGAGGAGACAAATTATTTCTATTTCCCAGTAACACCAGTTTTGGCT
>VXAC01005130.1:529589-571962 GCA_013399225.1 Rhipidura dahli | reverse complement strand
TTTTTTTTTTTTTTAATTAGTTCCTGGGTCCCCTGATTTTGTTTTGTTTAATGACTTCGTGATTCTTCCAGCCTTTTCATCTAGTAACTGAGCTTTGGGAAAGCTAGTATTTTATTTTGTTCTGAGTTTATGCTTGAACTAAAGAGGATGAGAGATTGTTCATGAATCCACTCCAGTGCACTGCCTCTAGGAAACTTGCATAAAAGTAAAGTTACTGGAACTTGGAGTAAATCAAAAATCAGAAAACCAGATTAACCTCGTGTGACTGCTAAGCTGCAGGGAACCAGGTCACAAAGAGGCAGAGCCACTATAATTGAAGTAATTGTGTTACATATAAACATAGACCAGTGGGTCTGTAAAAATGGTTGTCCATTCAAAATACCCCCTGTGCTGCAACTGTAAGGAGGTTAGGTGTACAATTTCCATTTGATATGACTGCATAAATACATATAGAGCATGATTTGAGTTGATCAAATTGAGCGCAAAAGATGATTCGTAGTTCACAGTTCATTCATTTTGAAGTTTTTATGTGTGAAAGAGATGCTGACACTTTCTAAATGTTAAGCATACAAGCGAGGACCAAGTGCACTGGTGCTCTATGCATTTTGGGAAGCAGTAGCTGGAAACATCTGCTCTGTTTCTCTTGGAATGAGGATGCCATGAACTGCTCTTGCACTGTCAATGCTCATACTCTCACACTGTATAGAGCTAAAAGACCATGTTGTGGCAGGAAGCATGATAGACACAAAAAAAATCACATGTGCATTATCTTTTGAACTTACTGATTTCCTGTCAATGAACTAACACCTTATGGATTTAGAACTGTTTTTAAAATGAGTTCATATGCTTATCAGAGTTGATAAAGTGACAGGGGAAAGAAAAATAATTCCCTGCTGTTTCCTTGATTTTCTTTCCTGTCCCTTGCATTAAGATTTCATGGGTTCAGCTTGGAAATGGGGCTTGCTTCAAGACTTTAAACAAATCAATAGACATTGAAAGAATGAAAATTATTGCTTACATTAAAATATTTTCTTTTAAAGAAGTAATTAACTACCACTTTACTTTTAGTACCACTTAGTTCTAATATAATTTATGCTCAATTATTCTACAGAAAATAAACTCCTAACCTTCTAACCTATCAAGCATTTGTATTGGATGATCGTCTATTATTTGCTGTAAATATGCTTAAGTGTTACATGAATATTGAAAGTTCTTCATATCACATTTGGAGTGGGGCAGATTCACTTCTACTTATTCCTCAAATCATTTCCCTATTGAGTATTTAGAGATACATAGATAGATAGATAGATATTTATGATTTGGTACAACTGTTTCTTAGCTTAATCACTTGATGTAGAAATCTTGTAGATGCTCAAGATAAAGCCTTATAGAAAAACATTTATGAATGGCGCAACATTATCTGTATTCACAAAGTGAGTATTTTTTCCTATCAGGATTTAATGTTTAAGTGGGAAAATAAAATATTTTGAAGCCTATTTAAAGTACTGACCCTAAGAATGACCTTCTAGTGATTGTATGGCTTTACTTGAGTGTGGGTAGTTTTACCCTGCAAAGTAAAAGGTGAATGCACTGTATAATTTTCTTTTTGCAACATTTAGGTAAGTAATGGATCAGGCTCTTGTTACCTCACAAAAAATGTCTTCTTCACTCCTACAGTTGCTGTTGAGTGAAAGTCATATAATCTGTTTCGGATAGTTGTCTCAAAGTTAAAGAATTGTGCTCGGGAAATACCCCCCTGGATACAGAGTGAGTATGAGGCAGTTATTTATAGTAGATACACAGCTTTTAGGTGGATAAAGTTAAGGGAGATGAATCTTACTCTTGGTTTTCTCACACAAAAGTTATAGCAACTGTGGTTTGAACAAATAAAACCAAAAAAAACCAAAAACCAACAAAACAAAAAACTTGCCTCTTCTTTATGATATGCTGATAGCTCAAAAACATCAAATTCGACATTCTCAGCTGATGAGTAATAAAATCAAGCTGAAGTTAATCAGTTACATCTTGAATTTTCCCATCTCTTTCCCTCCCTTTGTTTCCCTCCCATCTTGCAAAAAGATCGTTGTGCTTCTCACCCCTGCTTGATAATTTCCCCATCAAAAAAAACCAAAATAAAACCAAAACCAACCAACCAAAAAATATTGATCAGAAGCTGCCTCTACAGTGAACTCAGCTGTGTCCACCTATCAGACTTGCTTATTAGATAAGGTGCCTTATCAGGTGCAGGTCCATTTCTGGCTTTCAATGGGCTTCAAGTGTGAAACAGATACCAAAATAGCACAGATTAAATAAAGTAGCCTCTGGAGTAGCCTCTGGGTCTACACAAGAGCAGAATTTATGGCAGCTATTAATTTTCTTGGCAAAACCTATCAGTATCTGGACATTAACCATACATATTTGGTCTTCCTAATCAGATTTCCTGTGTTCTTCTACACATAATTTGTTTGGTCTGTCTTTGCCTAAATTTTGAAATGCCTCACTACTAAAGCAGATATTGCAAGGCTTGAATTATTGAAAAATCTAAAGCTATCTGGGTCTATGGTGAAGTTTATTAGCTGGTAATATTTGGTTTTAAAAAAGTGGTTTTATTTTACTCTGGTGTCCTAGCTGCAGGAAAGGAAGAGAAATCTCTGCATGTGACCACCAGATACTTTGTCTGAGTGACCTAACTAAAGAGTATTGACATGAAGGCTGGAGCTTTTGCAGAAACTGTTACAAATACAACGTTTTCATTGATTCAGTACTTTTACAATAATAAAAATGTTATTTATTGAATTTTAGGTAGGACTGAAGGCCAGTTCTTCTGCTTTGAAATTTATGCTCCCATTTCACTAAAGCTATGCCCTTGTTGATATTTGTGAGCTATTGGCTTCAGGAAAGACCGGAGTGATAAACTATGCACAAGTACTTTTGCACTCTGCTTGTCTGCTGGGAATAGGAATGTTTCTTCCTATGATCTTGTATTCAGAATGTAAAGAGCTATCCTTCAGTAGGGCTAAGAAAGAGAAATTATATTCAGAGTTAGCATGCAGAAATGAAATACAATGAGATATATATATATATAACACATTACATTTCTAAGAGCAAGAGAGTAAAAATCAAAGCATTCTGGAGATGCAGTTCTTGAAAGAAAGGGAAAGAAAGAGACAGAAAGAGTTAAGGAAAGAAAGTGTACTTTGCTAGTGTAGAGATAATTTTCTTCATAATAGCTCATATGGTGCTGTGGTTTAGATTTCTAACCAAAACAATACTCAGATAATATTTGATAAGGCACTTAAGTGCTTGCAACAAGACCTTCTCTGATCCTCACTGTGACACATAATTGTGTGACACTGTTGTAATGGGTTGGGAACTGACACAATCCTGTACACAGCCTGAACCAAACAGAGATACTCTGTACCATATAATGTCATGATTAGCAATAAAAGGAAAAAGAGGAGGTTTTAGGAACATTAGACTTTTTCTTTTTTTTTTTTTTAGGACTTACTGTGACTCGGTGAATGGTTGTCTTTGAACCACTTCTTTTGATTTGTTTCTTCTCTCTTTTTTTTTTTTTTTGTAATGTAGACACCCAAGCTTCCATGCTTTTATTCTTCCCTTCCTCTTCTTTCATCCCACTGAGGGGTGGGAAGAAAGTGACTGAGCATCTATGTGGCGCTTAGTTGCCGTCTGGGATTTACCAACAACAGAAGATAGTGGTAAAAGTAAGAAAAAAAAATTAAACTGATTTCTGATGTTCTTTATGTTAGGGTATATGGATTTTTCATTTGTAGCACATTAATTAAAATGTGAGTGAGGAAAATTAAAAAGGGCAGTGGATTACACTGGTTGTTAGCAGGTACTTCAAGATTACAGTTTCAGGGAAGAAAAAGAGTCTTAGCATAGCTTTGTACTCAGAGTTACACCGATCTATATTAATCTTGAAACTGTAACTGTTCTATTGTGTAAAGGATTGAATTATGAAACTCCTTTTACAAGCCTTAATATTTTCTGGTTCCTTTGACTACTTAATAGCACCAGAAAGCAGTTACTTTTGAAATTATTGAGCTCCACGGCCATCCATATAGTTGTTAGAAAAGCAGATCATATTCCTATTCAAATGCCTAGTGTCCCTTTTTATGTGTAAACTAAACTCAGGAGGTTTCATAGAGAGGAACAGATGCTCATGCAGCTTATCCCCAATATATGAATACATATTTCTTTCTGAACTGCATTAAAGAGATTGTCTTCACGGTTTAATTTCCTCATATTAAGCTTCTGTCCTCTGACTGGAAGCTGGATAGATGACAGAAACTGAAAATAGTCTTCTATGGTAGACTAAACAAGTGTCACCTTCAGCAGCAGCCTGCAAGACAAGATTTTTGAGTATATTTCTTTAAGCAGAGTTATCTTGGTGTACTTCTAGATGAAATCTGTTGGCTTATTTGCAATGGACAACTACTTTAAAACAAAATCACATAGGAACTTATGCCTTCCAATACATTGCCATCCCCACAAAGAGCTCTTGTTACTTCCTTAAATAACTACCTCTTTTTCATAGTCCTGTTTCCAGACATTTATTTCCCTTTAGCTACCAAACTCCATTGGGTCCTCAAGTCTTGATCAAGTTTATGTTTTTTCAGTCCCATTTGTGTGTCCTTAGGTTGCCTTATCTGAACTAAATATTAATGTGTCTGCATTGCTGAGAGACAGCATGTATATTTTTCTTTATATTTAAGGTTTTTAAACTGTCTGTACTACTCTTTGTCTGTAACCCAAGGACATGTCTGACTAGGATTTCATCTTGCAGTATTACTTCTGCCAGATGTAGTAAACAGTGAAAACCTTCATGGCTTTCTCTGTCTTCAGAAGCAAAAGAGTACTTAACCAGAGCAAGATACATTCACAGGAAACTGAACCTTACTGTCTAGAAGTGGTTCTAGAATGAACCACTGGAGATCCTCTGTTGCATTTTAAATGTCTCAAAAGCCATGTGGAGCCCCCACAGTCCCTCTGAGTAATGTCTTCCAGTGTTTTCCCATTACCCTGTCAAAAGTATCTCCACGCCAACTGGAGAATCTCCCATTCTCCAGTTTGTGTCCATTGACTCCAAACCATTCACCATGTAACTCCAAGAAGACCAGCTCCATCTTCTCTGTGCCCTCCCACAAGGTATGCGAGGTCTTCCCTGAGCCTTCTCCTCTTGAGGCTGGAAAGACATCATAGCCTCTCACAGCCTCTCCTTGCACACCACATGTTCCATTCCCCTCATCTCACCAGCTTGATGACTTTCCTGGGCCACTCAGTGTACCACTGTCACTCTTGTGCTGGGGAGCCCAAAACAGGACACAGCACTTGAGATGGCACATCTAAAAGTAAGTTTTGAATAATGAAAGTGCTTTAAATGCTGAATCCCATCCTTTATATGTGCATGAGATGTAGTCTCACAGATACAGAGATATAATGCACCATATTGCTTTCCTGGACCTGATGAGTACACTTCCAATAATACATCCAGGTTGTCAATTTCTGTCTGTGTTTCAAGGGCGCACAGATGATTCATGTTCAGGTTTTTCTCATTAGAACCTTCAGATACTTTTCTGTCAAGCTGCTTTCTCTCCAGCCAGGATTCAGCCTATAGGATTGCGTGGGGTTATTCACTCCCAGATGCAGGATTTTACACGTTGCTGAATTTCATGATGTTGCTGTCAGCCCATTCCTCACACCTGTCCAGGTTCCTCCAAATAACAGTCCTGCCCTGAAGCATATCATCTGTTCCTCCCAATTTTGTATCATTTGGAAATATGCTGAGTGTCCTCTCTCTCATCCTCCAAGTTTTTAATAGGCATTGAACAATATTTTCCCCCATAGTAATAAAAGTTGGCTTTTTTACTGCCAGTCACTACTCTTTTAAGACCAGCAACAATCCAGCCTATTTTTCTCCCAACTTCACTGTGTGCTTATCCAGTTCACAGCTCGTGAATTTGACTGCAACAATACAGTGTGAGACTGCCAGAGATGCCTTGCTGAAGTCAAAGTACACCACATCCACCATTCTTCCTCCACGCATACAGCCAGTTCTCTCATTGTAGGATACAGGTTGGTCAGGTGCCAAAATAGGGCAAGTGGTTCATCTGTGGCTGCTCTATTGCAGGCTAAATTGTGACAAGGAATGTTCTTCTGGACAGAGAGCAGAGAGGTAAAAGAGGCTTTGGTCCCCAACATTTTCTGTGTGAGTATAGAAGAATCGAGTTGCAGGCCACGATACATATGAGACAAGTCATGATAGAGGCTTATATTAATTAAAGTCTTCCATCCCCGCTCAAAGATTTACCATAGTGATTAGCCAACCCAATCAAAGATTAGTGCTCCTTCTCTAAATCACATGATGCAATTTCCCTTTCCCCCCATTTCCAGTTCCTCATCTTGTGAGACTCATCTCACCTAACTTCACCTTGTTACCTAGATTATTTCTTTAGTTACTGAAAAGAAGTGGGCTTTTCTAGGATACGAGTCAACTAATTTATTATTAACAGCTAGCTGGTAATAAAAGGAGATCATACTCTAAAAATAATAGTTCTTTTTACCGTGTATAAAGAACTATGTCTTAGTTGTAGATTTAGTCAGATAAATCTCACATGGAAACATTTCTTTTGAATTTCCCCAGGATATTTCTATTACAATTCACTTGTTATTAAGTGGATAGGAGAAAGAATAAATCGAGATTTACCTCACATCTAAATTATTCCTATTCAGAGGCCCTTGAAGAATTTGCATAGCTTATGTTACATTATATCTCACACTAATAAATATATGACTGAGTTTCCTTCTGGTGTTATTAGTTGTGTTCTATTTCCAATGTCTGAACAATCTGTTTCCTTTTGCTACTGCTAGTATGAGTTGTTTAGGCATTTGTTAACATGTCAGTTTTTTAAGGGATTCAATCTTGCCTGAGTCAAAAATAATGGAGTTTTGCTATTGCCTTCAATGCATGCAGAATCAGGTCTTCAGTCTTTTCACTCTAATGTGATTCTAATTATGTTACACTTTTGTCCTTCTTCTGTGCTTTCCCTTGCAACATTAAACTTAATTTGTTAATTACGCAGCATTTGCAAATTACAAGGCAAATCTGGAACTCATTTCCTTTGCTACTTGCTCTGTGTCCTCCCTCTTAAACAAATGGAGTGATAAGCATATGACTATTTTTTGCTAAGCTTTATGTCCTTTATTAAGTATGGTACAGAGTTGTCCCCCTTACAGGTTTGTCAGTTTACCTTACACAAGTTACTTTACTTCAGGTCTGCCCTGATTCAAAAAGACACGTTGGATTTCAACTATCTGCTGTTGTGTTAGGAATGATAATGAATTTAATGATACTGCTCATGATGAAAGTTAGGTTTGTCTGTAATTACTGTTTGGTAGTTGGGGCTGATTTGAGAATAATTTATCACAAAGATAAAGCATTTATGATATTCTACAAATACTGATATAGTCGTTTACCTAACACAAAAATGGCACATCTCGAAGAAGTAAATTTTGAATAATGAAAGTGATTTAAATGCAGAATCCCATTCTTTACATGTACTTCTTGAAACACTGCTGAGCACCACATTTCTGCTGGGGTAATCATTTATGTCAATCTGCGATTAGCTATAAAGAATATCTTCTGAAAGATTAGTCAAAGATTTGTATTGAGAAAGCCAACCAAACAAACTGTCTTTTTTAAGAAGTCAAAATCTCTTAAAGGTTTTCTCCACTTTTACTCTATTCATGGAGTACTTCCTGATACCATCCAGAAGAATGTCAATTGTAATGCAGATATCTGTCCAACAGGAAGTGTACTGAGATTGTAGGATCAATTTTCATAAGCAATTGAATAGCCATCAGTCAGCAGTGATGTTTCATTCAGACATTTTAATGAACTGAATCACATACAAACTAATGATCTGCCAGAAGTTGAAAAGTTGTAGTCCCCTCACCAGTCTTTATACCCTTTAGTACTCCAAAATATTCTATTTCATTTTTCTTCTGTTTTTTTCTCTCATTATTTTTTCATACTATTTCCATTTAACTGTCTTACAAGCCTTGTCCTAAACCCTTATTTTTCACAAGGTATTATTTTTATTCCATGTTTATATTGTATCAGGCACATTTAGGCTCTCAAATTTGACTGTACCCCTTAGGGTACTGAACTAATACCACCAATAGTAAATAACTTCATCTCCAGGCAAAATTAAACCTGAAAAATGAATGCAGCAATGCTCGGTTCCCCATTGATCATGCGAATGGTTCTTTAACTGTTCATAGCTTTTGGATGCACCCCCCTGAAGGTTCAGGTCTCAGATGACATTTGGAAGATTTCCAGGTTTGTGGTCTTGTTGTAAGGCACTCAAATCCTGTCAGGGTGCCCCAGCCAACTTATCTTCAGTTAACCTTATCAGAGCCCTCAAGAATTCATCAAGGCTACGGGAATGTAAGCAGTGCTAAACTGGAAGAGAAGATGTTGGAAAACAGAATAACAAGACAGCAAGAAAGTAGATAAAGAAGCACTGTACCATCCTGGACTAGGACCAATCCAGTTTTCTGAAAGGTGCATGCAGAACGCGTGGACAATACAGAGGATCCAATGAAATCATCCGTGATCGCATGAACAACAGCTGCAGAAATGCATAAGTATGGTGTAATGTAAACAATAAATGGGCCTTTGCAAAATCATATCGATTCGTTGTTCAAGGGTCCTGTACTCCCACAGAGTTGTCCTGCAGCAGGAGTTCCCTGATGCTGCAAGTATCCTTACTGCAAGTGAGGAGCTGAATAGCACTTAAGCCAAGGATATGGGGCTCCTTCCTCCAAGGAGTGACAATCTGGCAGCCCTGCAGCCACAAGTCTGGGACTCGAGGAATTCATCTGCAGGGCCTTCCAAATGCCAGCATCTTCCTGCAGCTCTGCAGCTCAAACTTCTGCCCATCACCTGGTATCTCCTGGCTGCAGAGCATGTTCATGATGTGCATTCACTGATCGTTTATGCTCCGTGAACTAGAATAATGTTTAGTAGTATTTTTAGGAAGCTGACTTCTAACTATATTCTGGCATGCTCCATTATTTATGGCACAATTTTTAGTAGTCTTAAACTTTTTGTAATATAAAACATGAAAAATTATAGATTTGCAATATTTTGATGTCTTTCTTCTGTCTTTTTACGGCACCATCTACAATGAGTACTAGAAGGAAAAGTTGCATTATCACTCCCTTTTGTAATTTCCTATTGTTCACTACACGTCTTACTGCAAGGGTCATAGTTTTAAAGATGGATACCTGATTTTGGCTATGTGCAGCTATAGGTTTTCATGCAATAAAAATGCTTGCAGTCGGGTGTATACACAAGGGCCTATAGCTGAAAATTCAAATTTGAATCAAAGCAGCAAATTAGTTATCCTAAAGACTCATCAAAAATACATTCTTTCCCTCCATTCAGGCTTATTCCATGCCTTTCTCACTTGCAAAATAAACCGCATGTAATGAGCTCTTGATTATTGCCTTTACCCTCCCTCTTTCACTCCTAAGTCTATCTACAGCTTCTAGGAATACTTACTGTAAATGTACCACCATCCTTTCAATTAAGCTGTGATGTGGTAAATATAAGCATATATAGTAATTTTTAGCAGTTTTTTTTACAAGTTTAATTCATATTCTAAACATGCATCAACCAACTCTTGAGTTTGCCACTAAAATAAGGATTAAGTATTCATTTGAAATATTTATCATACACTGGCTACTGCTATACCAGGGTAACCAGATGGAATAAAATATATCATCCTGAATTTTTCCAAGGACTTTTTCTTTAAAGAAAAAAATGTAAAATCAGTAAATAAATAATAATAATAACAATAGAAATGTTTACAGCATGGATTGGAAAATAAGTTTGTCCTTGCTGCTGGAATCACCTATCCTCACATTTAAACCTACTGTTTTCAAAGATGTATGATTTTTTCTGACATGAGATTCCTGAGACCTGCAGCACTTTAGTTGCTCCCATTAGCACATGAAACAATGACTAAAAGTCTCATTGTTATACAGTAGGTTCATCTTAACTGTTTTTCATCATATTTCATTCCTTTTGTAAAAATCCTCTAATTCACAACACTCTTACCAAAATAAAAAGAAACCCCAAAACCAACCAACTAACAACCTAAAAAGAACCTTACCAAACCCCAAAACCACCACCCCAAAACATCCCCAAGAGCCCCAGATATTAGAAGAAGTCATGGAAATTTATTTCCTTCTGGAAGCTTTCCAATAGTTAAAACTGTCTTCCTTTTATGCCTCTGAGCTACAGTATGCAAAAGACAGTCTTACTAAGATATAATTAGAAGTGTAGGATAATTCTAATGCTGTTTTACAACTGATGAAATCTGCTTCAGCTCTGTCTACCACCTGATTACCATGGAAACCATTGCTGGCCAACAGAGTAATTCTGATCAAAAGGAATTATTATTAATCTTCCCAGTCAGGGTGGATGCAGGTCTGGACAGCTTATGTTAAATTTTCTGGTACAGGCTGAAGGTTCAATAAGGGTAAATATTAATTCTTAGTCTATTAGAGAGCAAGAGTATTTTGTTATGAGACAAGTACAACCTGCTGTCGAAAATTCAGGTACTAGCAGATGGCAATATGAGAATCCAGGAATTGGACATAAATAAAGGTAGTTTTCTGGATGGTAAGGAGCTACAAGAAAAACTGACATGAGAAAATTAACTGTCTGTTTCAAGGATAGTCAAATGATAGCTTAAAACCTAATGCTGAAAGGAAAAAGTAGTAAGAATGTTTTGCACAGCTTAGTGTTTAGACAGGTAAATAGCTATTCTTGCCAAAATATACTCAAGTTAGAAAAAAACCATGGTTTTTTTTGGTTTTTCGTAAAAAAAAAAAAAAAAAAAAGGGAAGGAATATGTAATATGTTTGTTAAACAGAGACAGTTGCCATGGTTTGTAATAAACATTGAAATTTACATATTTTACAGAGTTTAGAGAGAAGGTGATAGAATTGAATTCAAACTTCTGCTATTGGAACAAAGAGCATTTGTTGTTTATAGCAAAACTGTGAAAGCAGAAGAGAGGCCACCATTCTCCAAGAGTTCACTGTCTCTTGAATAGTGCAAATTCATCATCATTTGGTGTTTCTTTACTTGAGAAACTTTCCAGTTCACAACTTTCCAGTGTTATAGTAGACAACACTCACATAATCGTGGAATGTTTTGGTCTTGAAGGGGCTAATAAAGGTTATCTAGTCCAACCCCCTGCAATGAGCAAGGACATCTTCAACTAGACCAGGTTGCTCAGACCTTGAGTGTTTCCAGAAATGGAGCATCGACCACCTCTCTGGGCAACCCGTGTTAGTGTTTCAACACCCTCATTGTGAAAAAACTTTCTTATAGCTAATGTAAGTTGACCAAAGCCATGAAAAATATTATACCTGTACATCAAAACTGTAGAATTCCAATTTTCCTGTGTTTCATATTCAAAAAGGCTACAAAGAGAGGTTTTAAAAAGCAGAAAATGTCATGAACTTAGAGTGAGGAAAGAATGAATGAGGAATCTATACTGAAAAAAACTTGCAATACATTTTTTCAGCTTTAGATAGACTAAAAAGGTATTTTTATTTTAATCTGTAAATAAGTGTTATTTTACTTTTACTTTTCTCTCATTTAGTGGAAGAATGAAAATTAGACACCTAATTCCCAGTGAACTCACAATTACTTACATAGATAATTAGCAATTATTTGTCTCAGTCAAGATGTTCTTCCAGCCTATTTCTGTATACAGTGGGTTTAAGTATCTTCAGATAATGATTTAAGTCCATCTCAAAATGATGTTATTAACCTAAATTTCAAATTGGCCTTTTATTTCCTTTAACTATAAAGACAGCATGGACAGTATGTTCAATTTTCTTTTTCAAGACCAATCTAGGTGAATGAATTTTCTACTTGAGGATCTTCCCAATCGGCTGAGTTATTCGGTGGTTAACCACTTGTTTTCTTTGCCTAGTACTGCCCCAGTGATTTAAAAAAAAAAAAAAAAAACAGAACCACAGACCACACTGGTATAAGTTTTCTCTGTAGAACAGATTGGAAGATTAATATCAGGCTGGGGAGGAAAGCTGCTGGGAAGGACAGGGAATGGATCATTTTTAGTATAGGAACAAACTAAAGCCATGGTGACAGGAGGGTTGGTTTTAGGTTTGCTTTCTGGTTTTATTTTGTGTGTGTGTGAGTGTATTAATACTGACTGTCTAAACATAGTTATGTTTGTAGATTTTGCATAAATAAAAAATGAAGGAAATGTTTTGTGTACTATAATAATATGGAAGATGAAAGTAGGTACTGCTATACTGGAAGCCAAAAACATGGAAGGACTCTGTACCTCATCACTGTACTTTATAATATCAGACTCTCAGTTTCCCAATGGGAAATAAAACAGGACTTCTTTCTTACTGTCTTCACCCTTGGTGGCCAATTAAAAGCTTTTCTGGTTCCAGCTGAAGACTTGGCAGGTCTACTGTTTTAGCCACAATGTGATGAGGAGTATAATGAAAGTTAAAGTTAAATTACAGTTCAACACCTGTGGCTGGCTTGGCTCTGTATTCACATTTGACACCAAGCCAAGGCAAAGCCAGAGTGAGAATCTTCTAATGTTTTTTCTTGGCAGTCAAAGTCACCTTAAATATCAGTTAATATATTTATATTTTCTCATTTATATAGTTAGCTCTAATGCTTTGACTTCCATCTTGCTCAAAGGGACAAACTAGGATCTTGGCACATTGCCATTACTGCAGGTTTGGCCAAAGGAGTTATTCAAATTTAAGAGCAATTTACTTTCTGAATTGAAAAGATGAAGCAGAGCTGTTATTGAACTTTATCATGAAGCACACTGTTGTTTTCTCAAAATCTGTTCTGAGCTTCTGTTTGAATACATATCTTTGTTTAATCCTCACTAGTAACTGAGCCCCACAGAGCCACTTGCTCACTTTCCCTCCAGTGGGATGCAGGAGAGATTTGGAAGAGTAAAAGTGAGAAAATTTGTGAGTTGAGATGAAGACACTTTAATAAGTAAAAAGCAAAGTTAATAAGTAAATGCACAAGCAAAGCAGAACAAGGAATTAATTCACCACTTCCCATGGTCAGGCAGGTATTCAGCCCTCTCCAGGAAAACAGGGCTCCATCATCCACAACAGTTACTTTGAAAGAGAGAAGCCATCAATGCCGATGTCCGCGCTTCCTTCTTCTTCCCCCAGCTTTACATGCTGTGCATGACGCCGTAGAGTCTGGAATGTCCCTCTGGTCAGCTGGGGTCAGTTGTCCTGGCTGTTACCCCTCCCAACTCCTTGTGCACCCCTGGCCTCCTCACTGACGGAGTGAAAAGGCTTTGACTCAGTGTAAACACTGGTCAGTGATAACACACTTCCCATGTTATCAACCCTGTTTTCAGCACAAATTCAAAACATAGCACCATACCATCCATCTACTGTGAAGAAAATTAACTCTATCCAAGCCAAACCCAACACAACAGGAAATTATTTTCTCTTCTGTGAAGTCTTTTAAGATTTTTTACCTTTTGAGATCTGCATTTAATAAAACTAAGATTTCTGAAACTCTTCAAGAGAAAAGGAAGACCTATTTACCACAGAATAGCTATTTTTCTGAGGACTATTTTACTTTCAGAGAATGGGTAATAAATTGTTTTTCAAAATGGACATGAATGAGGCAAAGCAGGTGCTTGGAGCTGGTTCTCTGAAGTAAAACAAATCCATTTATTGACTCTTTTGGTTAGGTTTCTCTCAGTCTCATTATGGTTGTCCCTCTCAACTTTTTATTAAACAAGCATTTGAACAGGATCTTTGTTCTTTATCAGGAGTGAGTACTCTAAATTCTCCTTTATGTACATCAATATGCCCAAAAATGGAGTAGGGACACAGAGAGCAAAAAGGAATGGTATTTATCTTACAGGCAGCATCCATGTATGAGCTACCTATCTAGACTCTGATTACAGACTACAGAAGAGAAAGAAAGTTCTAGGCATAATTCATCTTATCCTAAAGCAGATACCTGATAGAGCAAATAAATTCCATGCTAACAGCATCTATTTCTCTCAATTGATTCCGAAAGAAACTAAACTGATTAGTTTGTTGCCGACTAATGGTTTTGCGTCAAGTAGGTAAGATTAATTGTACCCATGTTGTTGTTATAGTCTAATGTTTTGACTATTTGTCTGAAAACAGATGGGGAGACTCAGCCCCCTTAGGAATACAGTACTGGGACCACAGAATGTTGCTGGTACTTCAAAGAGAGGTTAGATTAGCAACAGAAAATGACTGGGGTAGGCAAGTGTACTATACTTCAGCAAGGTGGGGCCCTGAAGGCAGGTGTTCAGACATGATGTTTAGGAAAACTGAGTACCTTTAATTTTTTATCAGTGAAATACATGTAGTTATTGAAAATGTTTCTAAATCTAAAACTATGCCATTTAATTACTTACTGTCTAAACTATTACTCGTAGTTTCTTAATGAATTTGTGTGTATACAAGCTCTATTAAAAATAAAGTTAGTTAAATTTTTGTTCTTTCTATAACTCTATTGCTTTCAAGTGTTAATGATGACTACACTACAGAAGTGGTGTGTGAGCATGAACAGATTTATACTATACTGTTCTTTGACTGTATCAATACAAAGCACTGGTATTAGTGAAGTACATGCATATAAGTATTTATGAATGCATATATACAACCACACATATATGTTTTCATAGCAGTTATCAGTCCTTAAAAATGAAACCTATACTACTAATCAAGAAAAATGTTCTCATATCGCAGTAGAAAGATTACAGGTCACAAGCTTATTTTTAATGATTAGATAATTTTAATCTCCATCTCAACCCCTTTCTAAACGCATCTCAAAAAACATACATTGGGAAATTTCTTATTTTATATCTATTTGATTTCTTGGCATTGTTTTTGGTTGTTTATTGGATGATTTGGTAGGGGATTTTGTATGATTCTTTTTGATCCATTGATTTCCAGGTTACAGCTAAGAAATACTACATAGTGTCTGTTGCACTTCCTACTTGAAGGCATTTTTGTTAGAAATATAAATGGAAACCCAAAATTAACAAACTCAGTCTTAACTGGAGGAAACAAGAGCGCTCTAAACTTAGACAAATAGAAAATCTGGGACACTATAATGTAATTCATGCCTAAAATATGTGTTGAGGTATAGTTCTGCTTTCATTCATATGCAAATATTATGTATTTGAAAGGGAGGGCTTCACAGGTAGTTTATTATCTATTATCTGTCCTATTATAGGTACAGTCCAGAGGGTGGAATGCTACAGAGAAGATCTATTAAGAGAACTGACTAAAAAAGGAAATAAATTTAGAATTGAAATTTTAGACAATGGGTCACTGCCACAGTTTTCAAGCTTGTAGTTCAGTCTTCAAAACTGTATTTCTATTACAGCTTCTAATAAAGAAATATTGCTGTGAAAGTTTGCCTCTAGAAAAAAAAAAGTGCAATTCTTGCTATTCAGGAGTGGAGAGCTGAGACCAGATTGTGCATTAGAAAATCATAGCTGTCATTTTTTCTAGTCTTGTTCCTAAAGGAAAGTAAACTATGTCAGATGTGGGTATGTGACTCATTGCTTCTTTCTGAAGTATCTCATCTGTGCTAACCATTGCAAGGTGACAGCTGAGTAAAAGCTCTGACTGTATCTCCATCTACATGTTTCCACCTCTCCCAGATTTCAATAAAAAGTTGCAGCCCAGTGTTATAAATGCCTTTGGGTTTAATTTATCCTTTTCTGACCTGCATTTTAATACATATAATAGCAGATAGTAGACATGTCTGAAGATTCAAAAGGGCTGCAGATCATACCATTAATACAGTCACAGGTAAAGGGATACCTGTGCTGAGCTTCTGTTTAGCTAAATTTCTTGTACACACTAAGTGCAATAGGTATGATACAGATAATTTTTATGTGGACACACACCATCCCCTGTGCAATTTGCATTGACTAAGGAATGCACCTTATGAAGCATCAGGAACTTGCTGATTGTTTAATCAGTATTTGTACTGCCTAGTCAAAATAAAACCAATTTGTAAGCCTGTCTGGGTTCAAGAAGAGTTTGAACAATGCTCTCAGGCACATGCTGTAACTCTTGGGTCACTGGTCCTGCACAGGGCCAGGAGTTGGAGTTGATGATCCTGATGGGTCCCTTCCAGTTCAGCATATTCTGTCATTCTCTGACTCTGTGATGCTATAATACTATTAGTCAAATTGCAGTGCTGATTACACTTATATACAGTTTTATTCAAATATTGCTACTACCCAGTAACAAAACAATGAGCAACAGATACCTACAAAGTTTCTCACATCCATCTGCTTTTGCTGACCTTATGGTAACTCTCCCAATGTTCAGCTGGATCCCAAGGTAAATGAACTATTTGCATTACAGAAAACATAATGCATCCTGCCTATTCAGTTACAAGAACTCCCTCTGACAATTTCCCCTTAACCTTCTTAAAGCATAGAAATGTGTTTGTGTGAGGACATTTGTCAGATTCTTTTCAGAAATGTTGCTTAATTTTAACTTTGTGCTAATTCAACTTGCAATATTTTTCTTATCCAAATTACTAAATTACAGCTAGAAAGCCATGTTTCTATCCTTTGTCAGTGATTGCATCCAATACATTCCTCAATTTTGATACCATGCTAGTATGGTGGACAGTAATCAGAGACCAACTAGCTGGAAATACAGGGAAAAGAATGAGGACATTATCATCCCTTGATGCAAAAGTCAAACGTACGAACAGAGGTATTCCAGGGACAATAACTCACGTGAGTTATTGTCACTAGCCGGGTGCTGCGGCTGCTGTGCCAAAAAGCATCTCCTTAGCGAAGCCACTGGGCAGGGCCAGCACACACTCACACACGCTTGCACGCACACATGCATGGACAGCTCCAGAAAATAAGTCAATGACAAAGAGTCAGGAAGGGTCTCCATATAGAGTTCCACAGATGAAGGTTTACTGCAGCCACAGCGTGAAGGAGTCCAGGGACAAAAACAGAAAACAATGCAGGGTCCAGAGTTTTATATGGGAGCATCAGAGACCCGTGATCTGAGGGCATGGGGGTCGTACACAGCCAGAGCCAGGGCAAGGGAGCCAATGGGGAAGCTCTGGGGGAGTGGTGATGGGGTGAGGGCCAATGGAGGGAACCTGGAGCAGAGAACCTTCCAGGGCATGGGGCATATAAGGTGACAAAGGGGCAGAGAGGCCAATGGCCAACCAGGGAAGCAGAACTGGGGTACATTACCACAGCAGAACAATGCAGCCTGGGGGAAGCCTTTCTGGTCACCCTAACCTGGGGAGTTTCTCTGACATTAGGGTCTGTCTCACCAGAGGACTCTCTTTGCCCTCTGTTACGTGGGCTCACCGGCCACCACAAGTTATTACTATGGCTGTACTGTGAAGAGAGGAGGCTAAGGTTTTCTTTTGTTTGACTGTTATATGAAACATAATCATCTATCATGTGAGGTGTATATTGCCAGTAGAAATTTTCTCTGTGATCTCACATAAAAAAATATAAGCCTGTGTACTTAGGAACTTACCTCAACAGTGAGACTTTTATTTCATATCTTTGGCCTGCCTCTTGCCTTAATGGTTTCACTTAAACTAATACATATGAAAGGTACTTGAGTGTGTGTGATCTGAGCTCTTGTGAAAAAAGAAGAAGCTAATCTTATGAAAGTTGTTAATAAGTCTTAAAGTATTATCAATGTTTTAACATACTCACTTTTGTATGGTGTTAGGGAGAGGGGAGTTGGCTAATGTGATAAGAAACCAATTAATATGATCCAGAAGCAAGTGTATGATAAGACCTTTGTTCAGAATATTGCTGGCTTTGATAAAACCTCTCAAACAGTCATTCAATAGCTTTTTCATAGCAATTGTGACAGGCTTTTTTAACATCCACTGTAGGAGAACATGGGGATTTGTTTGTTGCTATTTGTACAGCTTGAAGCATTATCAGCAATGAAGTAACTTGGAAAACATCAGATTACCTCTTTTTTTGAAAAACATTTCTATTTCCAGCCCACAGCTAAAACTCATGGGTAACAGACACTTTTTAAATTTTATTTGAATATTCAGCTCAAATGTTATCCCTTCCATTTGGAATCGAACAATTATCATCCCACTAAAATACAGATGTTTTATAATTTAACCTGGAGTAAAAGCTTCTCTTATGAACCTCAGGATAATCTTGGTTTTGAGAGATGTGGAACTCAAGTTTGAATAATGTGCATATTTATAGGCACTGAGTATGCTTCAGTAAACACTTGAGCTTGAATGCATACTTCAAATACAACTTCTAAAAATGTTATGTATTCTACATTTTTTGCATGCATGTTCAGCAGTCTAGTTTTTCAATAAATAAGAAAAAGTTATTGAATGTATTTTATTTTTATTGATTATGTTCTCCCATGCAGTATGGTGTTTCAATGATTGCTAAGTGCACCTTTAATACCCCTATCTACCCCTAGAGTTCAACAGTGGTGAGATTCTAACAATTACCTTGTTAGATTTTCCTTTATTTTTTAGTCTCTTTCATGTGCTGCTGCTTAACATTTTATTATATGTAGTGATTAATTTCTCCTTACCAGAGATACTGGTTTACTCATAAATTGTTAAGTCATAATGGAGTTCTGTGTCTTTAAACCGTGCAATAAATCCTGTGTTGAAGCAATGCTGGAACTATTTTGACAGACATTTGGAATTTTGGATTGTGATTTGCCTGTGATCTCCAGAAGCTTGTCATGCTGTGTCACTGTAAAACTATAATATGTAAGACAGTATTTCCATTTCTGATTTTATTTTTCATTAAGGCAAGTCTGCTAATGGCTGCAATAAAAAAGCATACTTTTAAAAAGAGATAGTTAAGGAGGGAACAAGCAGTGTAGCACAGGTGAGTAAGGAAGCTTAATTCTTTCTATCTCATAAACAGATAAGCAAGTCATTAAAAAGAAATGAACAGTGAAAAGTCTAAAGCTAATGAAAGAAAGTGCAAATTACTCTTTCCATACACAAAGTGCATTTTTTTAAAATTTCTTTCTGATCATAAGGCTGGCAGCCTGTGCTGGAAAAAAGTAAGGCCAGCAGATGCTGCCTTCTAAGGCATGTTCAAATATGTTCTCAGCTTGAATTCAGAAGACACAGCTGACTTCATTTTAAAACTGGGGTAAGAAGAGGTGTGCAAGATTTAAGATCTGGGTGACAGCAGTTAAGGAAAGCTAATCATCTATTTTAAGTTAAATTATTTTTAATTTATTGCCAAAAAGAAGTTGTTAAACACTCATTTGCTTTTTCAAAGTGGAGAATTAAAGCCTTCACCAATGTGCTTCCTTTTTTACTTTTCCTTTCCCAATAAATGAGATGAAATTGCCCTTTCTGAAATAGATGTTGAACTCAGTAGCTTTGAGATTAAAGCATTGCTATGTGTATTTTAATTCTATTTTCATTATGTTACCTTAAATATTTTCTTTTAAATTGTTCTTTTGCATTTTCAGTTCTCTATGTTCTATTCTAAACATCACTGATCTTGTAATTGTTTGAGGCACAAATAATAAAAGCTAATTTGTTGACATTCCCTGAAACACCAAGGAATCCAGCCGAGACTTAATGGATTTCTCTATCCCTTCCTTAAGAGGCAGTTTCTAGTTTAATTCCTTCTCTGGCAAAGTATGCTTCATTGAAGCGTAAATTCAGGGATCTAAAGGTTATGAATATAGTCCTTTGCTGTCCTATTTATTCATCTGGGGTCACAAAAGCTCAGCCTGAGATACCAATCCCTTTCTAAGACAGAAAGAGAGAATACAGTAAACAGAATGAATGATTTCACCTATGCAAATAGCAAACGCATTCAATAATGTTATTCACTACTTTTAAAAATTTGATAGATACTATGAGTTTGGCCTCTCAAATAATCAAAATACCTAACTACTGTCATATTAAATCTGTGAAATGTGAAAAGCTTATCTAAATGAAATTCTTCCCTTGGATCTTCCAAACAACTGTATCTTTCTTAGGTTGTTGCTGTGGTTATTCTTTTTTAAA
Organism: Rhipidura dahli; assembly: GCA_013399225.1. Classification (NCBI taxonomy): domain Eukaryota; kingdom Metazoa; phylum Chordata; class Aves; order Passeriformes; family Rhipiduridae; genus Rhipidura; species Rhipidura dahli. The sequence goes on along the minus strand of VXAC01005130.1, from coordinate 551,801 downwards.
AAAAAGAAAAGTTTTCTTGATAAATGCTTACATTATTTAGCTCACAAGCTGCTTCATACTATTATCCAACAATATAATTGCTAATTCTTATTGCTATAATGATATTTCACCCTGGATTGTCTCAAAGTAATTTACTTATTTTACATATTGTGTTTCATAGTGCTCTAATTTCTAAGCATGAAGTGGATTGAAAAAAAAAGTACTAGCTGGGACTGATATGATTGTAAGAGAGAACTGTAAGAGAAAATCGCTATGTTTGAATGACTTAAAGTCCTTTCAATCACTAGCACTGTAACTATCATTGTGATTTCTCTAATTCATAGGAAATACCTACATTTTATATTACATATAAAAATTGCTATTTTTAATTGTGGTGAATGTTCCTCTGTCATGTCTTCATGCAAAAGGTGATACTCAAGAACATTCTAGATATAAATGAGGAATTTGGTGTTTCTAAGGGAACAAGCTTAGTGTCATCGTTCTTAAAAATCATGACCAAGAGCAGGAGTGCTGAAATCGATCAGGGAGTGGGGATGTTTCATACAATTCTTGGTCCCGTGTTGCTGCTGCCCACAGAACCCAGGATAAAGTTTTGAGGGATGAACCCAAAGAATACAAATAGAAATAGAAACATTTAAACCCATGTATACATACAGAGAAAACACTAAGTACTTTACATTTTATGCCCACACCTAAGAGAGGTGTGAAAGCTCCTGGTATAGGCAGTGGCCCCTTAATCAAAGCACCTGAGCATCTAAGGCCTGATTTAGCTGCTCACACAAAGGTGCATGATACTATGTGTGATAAAAATCTGCTTAGGTCAAGTAAGCCAGCTTTGATAGTAACTTTGATTAATTCCACTAAAAAAAAAAAAAAAAAAACTAAAAAAAAACTAAAAATCACACTTTTTTTAGTTTATTCATTGCTTAATACTCTTCTGCTTAGCAGTAATCAATTTCCACACTGACATGAAGCCCTTGGCTTTTACTCCCTAATTTATTCTCTTAGGAGCCACATAAGTACCCTGCAAAGCTAAAAGTTCATTTCATCTTTCTTTAATTGCACATTAATTTCATGTAACTTTTACAAGAACATCATTAAAAAGCAAGATAATTTGACCTATTCTTTTATAATTAAAGAACTACAAATGCAGGGGAAAAAAAGTTACTGAAATTCTCCTTATATTAATGAATTAGGCTTTTAATTGATTATACATTTAACTTGTCATCTAAAACTATGATAACTATAGCTTAGCTTTTCATTTTAGTTGGTCATCTGCTAATTCTTATTTAATAAATGTATTAATTAAAATATATAGGCTTTATCTTTATGTGACAGCTATCAACCTAAGTTGCTAATTTATGCAGTGCAATATCGGAGAGCACTCACAATTATAGCACTCCATGTATAGTTTAGAGCCATCAGAAAGGGAGGCTACCAAGCATAATTGCTAAGATTAAAATATTAATACAATTCTTTCAGTAATTTATTAACCTGTAAAAATTTACCCTGAAAACTTATATTTGCTTATTGTCTGTGTCTCCAGAGTTTTCCTTTGCCTCCCCACCTCCCAGCACCGCACAAGAAATAACAACCTCAGTTTGAATTCAGCTATTTTAAAATATGAAAGTAGGTGGAAAATTTGTAAAACACAGCCTTGATACCCCTATTTAAAATCACAACTGTGCTGATTTTCAGAGGAAATATCCAATAAAATGTTCTGCTTGAAATTAATGTATTTGTTAGTAACTTTTGATATTTTGTATGTACATTGGACCTGGCTGGAATGGAGTTGATTTTCTTCATAGCAGGTCATATGATGTTGCATTTAAGATTTCTGACCAAAACAGAATCTTAAACAATCTATCTTTTGCTGAACACTGTTTGCAAGGCCATCTCTGCTTTTCACTCTGCTCCCTTCTCCCCACCTCCCACCGGTGAATAGATTGGTCAGTGCTCAATTGGCTGGGAGTTGAAACTCCTGTGCAGATCACCTGAACTAATCAAAGAGTTTCTCCATGCCATGCAACGTCATTCTCAGCAAAAAAAAGGGAGAGAGGGAGTTTTAGGTGGTGAGCCATCTTTTTCTTGGGGCCTGGCTGAACATTTGTCTACCCTTGAGAATGGTGAGTGAGTTTTGTTGCATAATTTTTTTTTTGTTTGTTTTTATCTTCTCTCTTCTTCTACTTATTAAATAATTTCCTCTATATTCTTCTTCTTCTTTATTTAATTTTAAAAATCTTGGTACAAAGAAGTGAGAGAGCAGGCATGTGGTACTTAGCTGCCCACCAGGGTTAGCCCACAACAGAAGGATAACTTTTATTTTTCTTTTCCCAAGAAAAAATAACTCATCACATCTGCTTGGATCATTGTGATTAAAAGGAGAGAAGAAATACAGTATGTATTTCTTACTTATAAAGTATTCCTTTATAATTTTTATACTGAATGTGAAAAACAAAATATGTCCAACATACCTTGTGATCAGTTTTCTAAAGAAGATTTAAGACACTTCCTTGATTAAATTATGGAAAATGGGTTATAGAGTACAGATTGTGCAGATTTGCTCTAATTATAATAAGCACTCCTGAAGCCAAACATGTGAGATGTGTGTGAGGGAAAAATCATGATTGCTTAGTGATGGACTTCTAAGTAGAATCAAGAGAAATAGTAACTATGAAATACTTGAAATAGTTTTCTTTACCAAGCTGGTAAATGAAATCACACATCTAGCCAAGACTTCAAAGTCTTGGCAATTCCAAGACTCCATCTGGTTCTGTCTTCTCGTTCCTGGTTATTGGTTGTTCCCATACTAATTCATTATTCCTCCTCTTCTGAGCTTCTTTATGCTTTTTTCCTGTTCAAACTCTTTATTTCAGTTTGCATTAGTGTCCAACCATTTTCCTATCACTGCAACAAAATATTTGTTTAAATTTATTAAAACACCTTTTTTATTATGTGAGGCTTCCATATGTTTAACCCCAACAGGTCCTTTGAATTACTAAGTCCATGTGAAAACTGATGGACTGTAGACCCTCTGGTCTGGTGTCCTTCTGTAGTTCTGCAGCTTCTTGGTGTTCATCTGTCCAAGTTGCTGAGAACTGTGAATAGCATTTTCAGCACTGATTTTTTCTAATGGTAGTGGGAGCTGTGCACATGGTGGAGTAAGTACCAAGCAACCCAGCACAGGTAAGAGATGATAAAAGCCATTTTAAGCCTCTTTTATTGAAAGAAATAAACATGCTTTAGAGTATCAACTGTATACAATAGTGTTTTTCTTTTGGAAGATGCACCTGAAACAAGAAAAGAGAAAAGAAAACAAAACCAAAAACAACCAAAAAAAAAAAAAACACCCACAAACAAACAAAACCAAGCAAAAAAACCCCAAACACCCACATTCTAAATTAATCACTAACTAGAATCACCAATCCTAGTTCACTTTTTCAGTACACATTCATTTAAGGTAAGCCCCCCCATGGAATGGAAACAAGAATGCTTATTGACGTAACTTTTAAATAGCATTTTTAATTGCACAAAATTATTGGTCTTATTTTACAAATTTACCGTTTCCAGCATCTAGGTTACATATGCTTTTGTTAACACAAAATTATTTTATTTTTTATTTTTAATACATCTCTGCAATGTATTTTGGAAGAGAGATTGCAACAAATGCTTTCTATGACACCAAGTAAAGTTTTACACCTGTAACAAAATATCTGGACCATATAAAGAGACAAATATGGTTTAAGCACACACCCCCTCTTCCCCCACCTTAGTGGAATGGGAAGGAGAATCAAAGTAAAACTTGTATGTTGAAGTAAAACTGTTGGAACAGTTTAATAATTGAAAACAAAGTAAAATACAATAATAATGATAATAAAAAGTAAACAAACAAGTGATGAACAGTGAAATTGCTCACCACCTGCTGATGAATGCCAGACACCCCAAACCCAGATTTTTGGGTTTCCCTTTAGGGTAGCTTCCACCAGTTCATACATTGGTCATGGCATTCTGTGGTGTGGAATATCCCCGTGGTCAGTTCAAGTCACCTGTCCCAGCTGTGTTGCCTCCCAGTTTCTTTTGCTTTCCTCCTCACTGGCAGAGCACGAGACAAGAAAAAAGTCCTTGACTTAGCAAAAACCAAAACATCAGTGTGTTATCAACACCCTTCTCATTCCAAATCCAAAATACACCACTGTAACTGAGAAGGAATTAGCTGAAACCAGGACACAAACATTGAAACCTGATGCAAGATTAAAGAGTAGGGCATTTCTTCACAAATCTACTTAAAGAGCCTGAGAAAACATTTTCTTCCAGTTAACAGTATTTAGTGTAATGGCTACTTTAGCATAACTTTTGGATACAACTGTTTTCTAGGTCTTCCTACATGACCTTGTTGCCGAGAAGTGATCATAATATATTATTTCAAAGGATTAAAAATTAGGTCTTACTATATTCTGGTCACTGCACAGTGAGAGAAGTGGTGAAGAAAATACTGCTTTGAAGGCCGTGAAATCCCACTTGTTTAGTAGAAGGAAAGCGAACCTCATCTATCATCTTCATGTAAAGTCCCCAGATATGGTCTTTGGTGATCCTAGCTAGCCCTGTGGCACTGCAGTATTGTGCTGTTAGTTATTAGCTGCTGGTACCAGGCTTCTACAGGCTCTGGAGTCTGTAAATCAGCTCTGCTTTTGTACTAATGCAACACAGTTACAGTCCAGGTGGTTGTGTTACCTTTGTGGTTGTGTGATAATTGCTTGGCATGTGAATGCTTTCATTTGATCCACGTTCCATGTCATTTCCTATCCCTACAACCAAGAAAGTGCATTTAAAATTACACTTTCTGCAAAAGAAGGCACAACACTTAAATGATGGTTAGATCTGTTTAATAGCCTATTCAACATAATAGATTCAGTTGTTACTAGGAGCATAAATTCATAGCATTACACAATCTGGTTTTTGTTTATTTAATCCTATAATTCTAATCTGTACACTCATGGGAGATGATGTTCATGAAATTTAATGAAATCCTGATCTTGTTAGTGTCAAAGGAATTTTGTGATTGTCTTTTTTTAAGTAAGAAATTCACATATGTTAATCAGGACTTGTGGATTCAGATTTCCCTTTTGCTTCATTCAAAAAATTGTTGCTGAAGTAATGGCTTATCTACAATTTTTTTATCCACAATTCAAGAAAATTGTTTCCTTCTTAATAGTTGTTTTTAAGAGTCTATACTTCTATAGGTATTCTTTGCTGCTTGTCGGAAGAATCTTAAAAAAGACAACTTTTTCCAAAGACAGTAAATTCTTTACAGATAGACATGCTCCAAAAAAGTTACTCTAAAACAATAAAATTTGTGGTTATCATCTACCTGGTGTTGAGAAATAGTTCAATTCTTGTTCATCTTGTGCATTAAGCTGGTGTAAAATTTGAGTCTTGGCAACATTTCAATGCGATGCTAAAAATACAAGTTCATTCTCGAGGTGTTAAAAACATCTGGACATTGAAATTAATAGTGTCTCTCCCATCTCTGGTATTTTTTTATCTCTGCTTTGCAAACAAATTGTGAAACCTAGGGGCAAGCAAGCTGTATCTATGATATTATTTGTGCGATAATAATGCTAAAATACATCAGACTGGGCAGCTCCTCGGCCCCTTGCAGAACCATGTCACATCATTGCAAGTAATGATTTATCTAGCCTTTGCAAGAGCATCTGCAGTGATAGTGCCTTGACCAAATGCCCTTAAGGAGCTTATTTCTGCAACAAATTGATCTTTAAGTTTATACCCTTTTTTTATTTACTGCCACCACTTTTCTGTTCTTTGCTTTTGGCCAATGCCCCGTCGTTAGTTTTCTAGACTAAATAAATCCCTTCTTTCTTTTATGTAGTATTACCCTGGAGGTACTTGAAGAGACTGATCATGTCCCTAGTGTTTTCAGTTTGGTAGATGGCACTGGATCATTTAGTGTTGCTTCATATGGTTTATTTTCTGGTTGTTGTGTTTCATTTTGTTATCGATCCCTGCGTTCTTCTAGTTTGTTCTGTCCAACTCATTGTCTGTGAGAAATAGCATTGCAGATACTGGGCAATGGACTCATTGTGAGGACATGCAGCTTCCCTGCCCAAAGTAGAGCAGTAAAAGTGCATCTCTTAGTGCTGAATATAGTCACTGTCCTGGGGCTGCTGGTACCCTAAGAGGTGGGTCTTTGGGGTATGCCACATAGTGCAGTCATTATTGGTGGCAGAGACATAAAACCAATAGCACCTGAGGCTCCATTTTGGCTTGGGGAATTGTTTTGTGATCTTTGCCATGGTCTGCACTGAGACATGAAATGAAAGCTGTCCCATAGAAGGCATAGAGGTGTTGAGGAACACAAAGGGAAATGTTCAGTTGGGATGTTCATGCTACAAAATGCCAGGCAATTTTTTTGCGGACTCAGATTGTTACCAGACACACTCTGTAAGATTCCATCTTCTTTTCAATTTGGTTCTGATACTCTTCCATTGCAGCTAACTATGCATCCAATTGTATACATACCTTTATGGTAAGTCAGGGTAATAATTTCTACATGGGCTGCTTCTGAGGGTATAAACTTGTATCTTTTAGCATTCCTTTAGTGATGAGGCTTTCACTGCTCCTAAAAGTGAATCGCCCTGGAGAAACCAGGGCTGATTCTTCCATACCCACCTTATCTGATAGCTTTATAGGTACCTTGAGGATGGAATTGGTAAGTTTACACCTTCTCTGTGTGTGTATGTATGTGCTTATAGACACATTCTATTCATGTATCATTCACACGTAGACAGTGGTGGAATTACTTCAAGGTTTTAGAAATTTCAGCTGCAGTGCCATGTAGTAGACTTTGTTTCTTTATATGCTTTATATGTTTGTTTTGTTTTCTTTTTCTAAGTGTGGGCGTCTGAGGTGTTGACTATAGTGATGTTGAGTACAAGCATAGATATTTACATCTAAACAGAAATAATCTCAGAATTTCAAGGGGATGGAATACTGTCATGGTAGCATTACAAACAGAGCAGGTAGCAGAAACCTTGTTTCAGCTGCCACACTTTGTAGTGCTGCTTTCACCTTGGCTTCATTTTGAGCAGCTGGCTGCACCTACACTCACCCCACAGGGCTGATCCCTTGCCAAGCAGTGCCAAATGGCTCCTGTGCAGGGCATCGCTCATGGCTGCCTCCTCCCAGGCCAGATTTACTGTATCCATGCTACATAGCACACAGTTCTGGCTCTCTGTAATGCCTATGTTACCCTAAGACAAAGCAATCCTTTTTTGTGTGCTCTCTCAGGTCAGGGTGTTGGAAATACAGTGTACTGCATTCCTCAGCATGAAAATTTTAAAGCACAAAAGGGAGAACAAGAGTGGCCTCTCCTTAGATGTGTCCTGAGGGCAGGCAGGACTGTTTTCAGGCAGACAGCCTGTGGAAAGTGTGTTAGAGGACTGTGCAGAGCAAAGGAAGCAAGTCTGATGTAGTCATGTCTATACAAATGATCCCTGGACAAAGCTTTGCTCAGAACCATACACAGGTTTTCTTTTGGAAACAATTAATTGGTTCTGAGAGATTTGTGGAGCCATGAAAAATAGGGAATGAGCACATGAGGAGTAAACTGAGTAACAAAGCTATTTAGCTTACATAAAGGTGTTTGTTGACTATGGTTCAAAGCGTTATTCTTCACTCCTTATCTCATAAAATTGTATTCCATAGTTTTCTCATTTGTAGATTGGTTGCAAAGTGTAGTTTCACATGTATCAAATTGTTTTACCATTCAGATAAGGCAACAATGTATTTTGTCCTGGCTATCTCTGAGTAGTGATATTTAATGATCTGACAGCCTTGTTCAAATGAGGAATCCATTACTTTAACAGCAGATACAAAATTCCAGAGAAAAATAATATTTTAAACAAAAAAGTGATCTATGTGTGGGTGTGCCTCACTCAGCATTTATTACCCTTTATGGCAACTCAAACAATTTAAGAGATACTTCTTCCTACTCCAGTGTGTCAGCTTGGTTCTTTTGAAGAATGTGCATTCTCTGCATAAAAAGCAGTCATTAATCCCACCTTAGTTCTTGCATTTTTATGTGTTTTGCATACAATTCCTGCACAGATATTTTAAATAAGTTTGTGAGGTTGGTATTATGAAGAATTAAGTTGATCATTTCCTCATTGTCCCTTGCAAATCTTTATCTGCTTATTTTTGTATGCTTGATTGTGAATCATTCATTTGCTTCCTACTTCCTACTGTGATGTAATTTAATACAGCAGGACTTTAATATGACAGTTTAAATGTTGTAATGATATGTATGTATTATGTATATATGAAAGCTCATTGTTTTTTATTGCTTGCCAAAAGGAATATATGCTGAGATTTTGAGGTTCTTGTTGAGGTTGGGTGTCAGGAAAGATACCTCCAACATGTGTTTTCCATTTCATTATAAGAATCATACCAAGAGCAAAGTGAATCTTCTATTATAATATTTCTAACTGTGTGTATTTGTGCAGTACATGCTCTTCTGCCCAGTGTCTAAAGAAACTCTCTGTAGCCAAAGTTGTCAAACATGATAAAAAGGGTGAAAATAATAAAGGAAAAATATGGCAATAGTCAATAGGAATATGAGAACCAATTTTCCAAGCTCCTTGGGTTCTTCTAGTTTATTGGACATACCTGAGGTAAAGGGGCAATGTCCTGCATCACTTTGTCTGTCCAGTATCACTCCAGTGTTGCTGGTCAAAAGAAAACTTCATGGATGAATGCAGTGCCCCAAGCTGACTTCCAGCTTTAGACTAGCAGAACAGCAGTGCCCCTTCTTGTATGGCTGTATTTTGAATTAGATGTCAAAAATTTCATGCAGTGATCAGCTGGCTTTTTTTGTGTCTTCAAAGACCTTGCATCAAGTTGTTATGAATTTCATTGCCTTCCTCATTGCCCAGTAGTACATGTAGCCATGTTACAGACCCATCAATGTCAGTTCAATCATAGTATCCAAACTGGATATAAATTTGGGATGATGTAGAGATACATTCCTCAATGGAAAGATGTGCACTTGGTGATATCAGTTGAAGGATTGCTTAGAAAACAAAGAAAGAATATGATCTGGGATTTACTGTAAAACCATTTGAAATTTTTTAGACTAATAGAGTCATTCAGGTTTGAAAAGATCTCCAAAATCAGGGAGTCCAGTGTTAGACCGAATACCAGCATGCCAGCTAGATCACAGCACTAAGTACCACATCCTGGGGCTTCTTGAATACTTCCACAGATGATGATTCTGCCACTTCCCTGTACAGCCCATTCCAATGCTTAAATATACTCTCAATGAAGAAATCACTCCTGATGTCCAGCTTGAACCTCTCCTGGGAAAGCTTAAGACCATGTCCTCTTGTCCTGTCTCTGGTTGCCTGGGAGAAGAGGCCAACCCCTCCCTGGCTATACTCTCCTTTCAGGCAGTTGCACAGAGCAATAAGTCTCCCCTGAGACGCTTCCTCTCAAGGCTGAACAGTCCCAGCTCCTTCAGTTGCTCCTCACAGGACTCAGTCTTGTCCTGGACAAGCTCTAGAACATCAAGGGTCTTTTTTGAATGGAGGGACCCAGAACTGGACATATTACAGTACCCAAGGTGTGTCCAGTGCCAAATGCAGAGGAACAATCCCTTCCCTGGTCCTGATGGCCACTTTATTTTTTTTCACAGGTCAGGATTTCTTTGCCCCTCTTAGCCACCTGGGCACCCTGCTGGGTCATAACCAGCCAGTTCTAATATGGTATCTATTTTATATTGAATATTTAAATAGTAATAATGTATTTGATTATTCATAAAAATTACTGAAAAAATAAAAAATAATAAGAGTTCTATCAGACTATAGGTAAATATTGGAAGGATTGGAAAGTGTTGTTTGATAGTATTCTATCCTCAGGGGGGAAAAAAAAAACAAACAAAACACTGGATTTTACTTTTCTTCTTCTACACACTTTTTTCCATTATTTTTCTTCTCACTGAGAGCCATCTTTTCTTCTTCCTCAGAGAAACTTCTTGCTCTTACTTCCTCCTAGATACAGAAGTCAAAAGTAATGACCTCTTTAAAGTTTTATATATTGGTTTCAAGCTCAACAGATCCAATAAATTAATGAGTACTACGGATCTCCCCTCTGACTTACTGCTTAGGGCCATCTTCAGACAAAAAAAGGGTTTTGCTTCCTAACTGGAAAGATTCCTTTAAAACCAAAAAGAATAGAAAGATGATAAGTAATTCTGAACCTTTCAAGTAAATGACAAACTTTTCAATTGACATCAGCAAAGGCCAGGTTCACCCTTCATTCTTTGTGAGGTTTGAACAAAGCATGAAGATAAAAAGCTACAGGAAACAGGCCTGGGCTGCCTTCTTGGTTCTATTTGTTGCCTATACGTTCCCATGTCCCACTTGGGAAATTGCAACTGTAACTGCTATGTTTTCTTATCCATAAAATGTCTGTAGGGAAAATACTGATTCAGCAGTGCTTTAACACTTATAAATGTCTCTGTCTCTCCCACTGACTTAGAATTTTTATAGGTTCTTCTTCGTGACTTGGAATTTGAGCAGATATGCCAAAAGACAAACACACCATTACTGAGTTCTGAGAGATTTTTCACATCACTGTATTCTAAGCTGTTTAACTAGGTGGCTTTTTTTTTTCCTTTAAAAAAAAAACCAAAAAAAAAAAAAAAAAAAAAAGAAAAAAGAGACTATGTAGTGTAAGCATAGAAAATCTGTGATTTCTGTACTGATATATCTGATATATATATTCATTCACCCTGTAAAACTGGAGTCCCATATATATGTCTTTTCAAGGGAATTGTAGAGATTCTAGACCCAAGACATAAGATAAATAAAACAGGGTGAAAGTCATCTTTGGACTAAGTATTCCATGAACTCAGGAGATTTACATCTGTCCTTATCACAAGGTTTAAACACAAAAGGAAATTATAATTAAAGAACTGTAAATATACATAGTACTTCAGTCACAAATAGTAAGTCAAGGTTACCTTCTCCAGTCAACCTTCCATGTATCAGGAGACCTAATTACAAAAGTGATGACTTCCCCTTCAGCTGACTAAAGGCAGCAGAAAACTATCCACAGTTCAGTTTTTGTCCTAACTTCCTTTACAATCAACTCAGCTTAGTGGAAAATGGAAATCTAAAAGTTTTCAAACATTTACAAGATAAAGAGATGCACTATATTTGGATATATAGAATAATGTCTAGTTTTACATGTTTCTGAGAAGTGCATCATTGTAACTGAATTGGGACTTAATGGTGGCTGGAGAAAAAACAGGTTTGTTATATCAAGGCTTTAAAAATAGAATGGGAAATATACTTGTCTGTAGCATATTCAATAAAGCTCTAAAGTTAAAAGTATATTTTGAAGGGCTGCAGGCTAAAATGCCAAAACAACATGCCAATATTTAAGTATGTTCAGTAGAATGTTAAGCTTATAAACATGTTTGCAGAGCTTTTCCATGATTAACAGTGGCATATTCACTAATGTCTTCTTGTCTATTTCAGATTTATATTCTTTGTATATAGCTACCTAAAGGTGCCTATTGTTATTTTAATCTGTCTGAAAATATAGCACTAAGGCCCAAATCTTCCATTAGACATACCTGAGCATCTCCCTTGAAGCTGATAGGAGTGAAGTGTGAAAGTGTTTGAAGGCTAATCAAGCCTAAAGGCTTTTCCTTGAAATTCTTACAGAAAGTTAAAATTAAAATTGTTGAACTCAATGGGGTTTCCATAATGTACGAAAATGATCAGGTGATGCTAGACTTGTCAATTCTCTTTATTTCATCAGAATCCCTATAGTCAGTATTTGGTAATGTTTATGAGGGTTAAACAGAATTTTAAGTAGTTTGTCCACACCCCTTGTACTGCAAGTGTTAACCAGCTGCAAGTTTAAAAAAAAATATGGCTTTGTGGGAGTTAGTTGCCTCTTCTAGCAATAAGAGGATAAACATGAAAATTTAATCCCATGTGTTCTGAAATAGATTTCCTTGTGCATACAGTGACTATTGCAGGAGAGGATCTACTGTATGTTTTTTTTTTTTTTATTTGGTATCAAATCACTGTGATTGGGAGAAAGAATGGGAATACAGCTATTTTTACTCTTGTTTTCAAGAAGTATTTCAGTTGTCCTTCACTTACACCCCCTCATCACACCCACAACACACATTCATTGTATAATGCTTTATTGTTTAATCATTCATTTGACAAAGATTTTAAGTCAAGAAGTTTAATTTATCAGTTGTGTAGGATTCTCTTCCTCCTCCTTTCTTCTTCTTGTCTGAAGTAGGATTTCATACTTTTTGTGCAGTGATGTGAAAGTAAAAACTGAAGTGTTGTTTTATGTATTTCCTTAGGCTCTCCTTTTACATCAAGAATTTATTTATTTATTAAAATAATTAGAAACATAATCCTTTAAAAGGTTCTGTGGTGGAATATTGTTACCTCTTTTCCTATAGAGGCAAGCGAAGTTACGGTACAAGGCTTAATTTCAGTTTCACTGTTCAACAAGTATTTAAAGGACTGTCAGATTAATATGAAGTAAAAAATGTGAAGTAGGTAACAAATAGAAGGTTAATAAATTTAATCATAATCTTAAAAGTCAAAATCTTGCATATGTTTATGCTCTGAACTTCTTGAGGGGTTTTAATTTGAGGTTTTTTGTTTACTTAGGTTGTGGGGAAAAGACAATGTGTAAGTGTATGGGACAGATGATAAAACATTCTGGTCTTGAAAATTTCAAGCAAAAATAAGAAGAGCAGGCTTATTAGAAAAGTGGATTGAACAAAAACTTTAAAATTTCCTACAGAATTTCACAAACTTTGCTCTGATCCTCTTGTTTTCAGTTTATCATCTAAACATTTTTTTTCTCATATCCAGCTGTTGAGAGAAAAAGATCACAGTAGTTCACTTAGCAGGTTTGTAAGGGTGTTTTTTTCTTTCCATGGGCTATCAACACCTCACTGTATTGTTCAGCATTTCAAATATAAATTTTGCTTCCTCTGCTGTTCTGTTACATTTCTTCTCACACATTCTCACTGACTTGCTCTCTAAAGCTCTCAGTTCTCCAGAATTCTGAAGTCTCTTGCCCAGAAATAGAGGACTGCACCAGACCTTTTCCACTGCTTAGGATGAGTAACTTGAGGCCTCCTAATTTATTTGTCTAAAACAAGGACCTAAAACTAAGTAGTTATCAGGGTTCTGTTGCCCTAAATTTTGTGTGTTTCTATGCTTTTTTTGTTTTTACTTTACTACTGAGTTGTGTATTGAATGTAGTAAGTCATAAACAGAGTAGAATTTTTTTACTATTGCTTGTGAACAACTGTATCCTCCATCATATATTCACATAGGAATAAAAACATTATTTACACAAAAAAAGTCCTGCAGCATGGTTCATACTTGCATAATTTGGGACTCTGTCCCTCTGGAGCAGACTGGGTCTATCCACTCCACCCAGTGTCAACCTGCGGATTTCCTTAGTGCCCCATCGGGTACTCCTGTAAAAGGCATTAGTGACAGCTCAGGACATTTTGAACTGATCTGAAGGCTGTGTTGCAAACCATCAAAGAGGGGTTTTGTAGCATGAAGCAAAGGATGCATGTTGAGTTTCAGGTTGGGCATACCTGGTCCTAAAGGATGCTGCTTTAGGATACCAGTGTAGGCCTGCTGGAGAAGTGCTGATAGGGAACAGCACAGGGCACCACTGTGGTGACATTCATGTTAATTTTTGAAAGGGACCCTGATGTGAAAAGCTCTGTGTGCTTGCCAATTCCTGGTCCTTGCTCAGTAAGTCCCTTGCCCTGCACCCCCCAAACACACATCTGATTTTTTTAGAACCAATAATCTTTTTCTCCAGTCTCTCACAGAGCTGTGCTGGGATTGAGTCCTGCTGAGAGCTGGTTAGAATGCTGCAGACGCTTCTGCAGTTGCGATGGCTAGTGCTCCAGTTTGCTCCCTAGTCTCATTTATTTAACAGTACAGATATACTCTGTGTTTATTTCTTCTTATCTTTGTATTCCTATAGCAATGCTGAAGCATTGCATCACTATTATTATGGCTGATCCAATCTTTGGCATTTAACTGACTTCTTTCTATATTCTATATGAAGATATATCTATAAATACACACGCATGAATCCAGATAAAATTGTTTTCAGTATTTTCAGATATCTTCCAGGGAAATAAATATAACCTCATTCTCAGAATTTAGAATTATACCAGCATTTCTTTGCACTAGTTACTCATTTGCTTTTTTTTTTTTTTTCTTTCATGTAACATTTCTCCCATCAGCTCCAGAAACTTTTGAAGTACTTGCCTAACCTTGGAATGTTTGTTTGGACTGCTTCCTGACTTCGGTCATCAGGTTTTATAAACCATAAAGCAGAGACTTCATAAACCACAAAGCAAACTACAGTACTGGGTTTATCTTGGCAAAAAGACCCTTAATGCTCTAACAATTTTTCCTTTATAAGCAATGTCCCTATTGCACTGCGGATGCCAGAAGCATCACATGCTTCTTTTTCTTAATCTCTTTAGTAGGCCCTAAATTTTACTTGTGATTTATAGCCTCTCAGTAACCAGTTTCTAGTTTCATACTCAGCAGTATCATGGTCCTCAAGTTGCTGACCAGCTCAGCAAGCTGTTTAGGTGAAAATTGTGGAGCCTGGCTGGTTTCCAAGCATTTCTGGACCTCCATTATTCTGGAATCCCAGTGCTAAGTTATTTCAAACCAAAGCTACTTTTCCAAAAACCCTAAATGATAATTACAAAGGAAAAAGAGAGAAGAATGCACAAACTTAAGAAAATTAAAAAACAAAAAAAACCAAAGAAACCCCAAAAAAAAACAACAAAAAAACCAACCCAGCCTAGTGAACTCTTAAATATGTAGACCAGTATGTATTTGGGGTATTGGTAATCAAAGTGGTATTTGTGCCTTCTATCCTTGTATTTTTTCATTATAGTCAAAGCTGACTCAAAGGAAAATGTATGTGAAAAATCTGTTTTTTGAAAAGCCAACTCTACCATTCATGGTTTTGGTCTTTCTTTTCTTAGAATTAATGTAAATAAGAAATAAAGCAGTGATTTTCAAATAGTACCTTACCACTCCATTACAGGGAGAATAAAAACTAATGAAAAATGCCCTCTTCTCATTACTGATTTTTGATGTCCTTTACCTGATCAGGGCCTAAAGATGAAATCTAAAACTGATTGCCTAGATGTGCTGAGTTTAGTCTCCTTGAAAGAGATGGTATATGTAAAAATGCTTGTTATTTACTGAATATCTACTTTATTGCTTCATTTTTTGAACATCTCTACCCAGCTGGCTTTAGGTAAACCCCTCACCCAGGAGTTTTCTATTTCTCTGAAATGATCAGGAAGGACCCTAACTTGTCCCCAGATAGAGACCTCTATAGCATAGATAAGCGAAGCTGTTTGACAGAAATCCTACCCCTTCCATTTGCTAAAGCCTTAAATTTATCATTGAAAAATGTTGTTTAATCTGTTTAATTTAGCATTCAAATGGAATTAAAAATCTCAGCAGAGTAACTGAAAGTGCCAAAAATAATACACAGTTTTAACTTTATTTTAAAGATTTGTGCATGTAGTTTGATAACAACCAAGTTGTTATTAGTATTTACTGGCAGCAGTTGCAGCAACTTGAATAAAACTGTGGGTTTTTTTTGGTTTTTTTTTTTTTTTGTTTTGCTACCAAATCTAGACATCTCAGTGACTTCTTATAAGGACACATTAAATAGATTTTTGTTTGCAAGTCTTCACCTCCCAAAAGCCACAGTAGCAGGCATTGCCTGCCTCTTGTGCCCATTACTCTTTACTGCAACACCATCTTTCCCATAGGTGAACGAACTGGAGCAGTAGGGGGAAAGTTCAGCTTCTGATTTCTTCTTGCCAGTCTCTCCCTCTTTTTGTGTTTTCTTTTTTGGTGGGGTTGTTTTGTTTGGTTTTCTTCTTGTCTTTTTTTTTTTTTTCTTAACCATGCCCTTTTAATCAAGTAATTTCTCTCTATTACACAAAGGAAAAGCAACTAAATTAAAAGAATTTTCATGCCAAGCCAGTGCATAATTTAAGGGTGCTGTTTTTTTTTTTTTTATATTTTTGTGAAATTATACCACAGGCATCAGAGGTCACTAGAGATTATAGGATTTGTAAAACTCAAAAGCACAAACTGAAAGGCTGCATGAACGACCCTTTTGTATGAAGAGAAATTGCCATGCAAGAATCCATTCCTTGGAACTTTGTCTTTAACCCTGTAATTGCTAGAGGACACAGTACTTGAAAGCATGTTATACTGGGGGGGGTTGTTTAGTTGTTTGAAGGTTTTTTTGTGGGCCATTGTATATTTTTCACAGGGAGTAAGGCAACATTGCTTACTGTCCTGCAAAATCATAGGAAATGCTAGCATACGAACTGAGATGTATGGTCAGGAGGTACAGATAAGGAAGGTTCTGTTCTGACAGTCAATAAATGAATATACTGTAAGCCACTGTTTTATTTCTAAATATCAGCATGAATCTTGTTAGAGGTTGAACCCAAACTGTTTGCCTGAAATTAGTCAAATTAAATCTTTCATGTAAATATCAGCTATGACTGTAAGAAGTTTACTTTATTACTTTGGAACCAGGCACAGTGGAAATAGATTTTTTTTTTTTTCCTATTAAATTAGTAAGTTATAACGAAATGGTTAAGGCTGTGAGGTGTGTCAAATCCTGAACTATGTTTCTCCTAGATTGGGATTGCATGTGGGGCAGCAGCAGACTTTTCCGTGGCCATTTGCATTAGATGAATGCTGCTCGAGGGCATGGCAGTGGAATTGGCTTCCATCACTTACACAGTTACATAATGTACTTGGAATGGAAAAAGGATGCTTCTCCATTAGAGAACCCAGAAAACTGTGTCCCTTACTGAACCCAGTGTTTAATATGCAGGAGAGAGCACCGAGAGGGGGAAGGCAGGGAGAGAGTGAGCTGTAACATAGGGCTCTCACACAGCTTCATAGCAGTTTGGGCATTTGTTGTTTCATTGGGTTTTGTTAGTTTGCTTTTTTTTTTCCTCTTCCTATCTGTGCCCGAGCATACTAATTGCTTCTTTTGCTCTTCCTTGTTAGTTCTGTTAGTTCTTCAAATGTTGTACTGTGCATAACTCCTCACACGGAGGGGGAAAGTGTGAAGGTCAGCTGGTAATATGGCATCTCTTTTGCAAGAAGCTTTTACCCTCTAGTATTCTTTACACGTGGTCTTTTCACTTATAACAGTACTTTGTATTTAATTTTTTACTTGAATGGATGGTCTGTTTCCAAGGGACATTGTTTCTTTTTGTTGCTTTGTTAGGCGGTCTTTTTTTTCTGTCTTCACTGTGTTTGTGTAGGTCATGTGAATTATGGCCAGAAGTTTTCCTTGGAAGCCTTGGCTTGAATTTATTTGAATGAGGGGCCCAGGCAGTGTTCTGTAAGAATGCCTTTATGAAAGGCCCATTGTTGAAATTTTGGAACAGAGAAGAATGTATTAGTGCAGCCCTGAAAGTGACTGCAAAAATGATAGTATTGCACTATGTACTTGTGTTTCCTTTACTCTTTCTCAGATGGGCTCAGTTACCAGCCAGGACAAAAAAAAAAAAAAAAAAAAAAAAAAAAAAAAAAAAAAAAAAAAAAAAAAAAGAAAAAAGAAAATAAAAATCTTTTCCAAATGCCAGATCAACAAAATCAGCCTAGAATCAGGCAGCCAAGCTAATGTATGTTTTCTGATGATGCATACTTTGGGCTTGTAACCTAATTAAAATCTTTGTTGCTGTTTGAATTTGAAAATAAATCAAGCTAATTTGCTTATTTGTGATCAGTAAGAGTGGCAATCTCACTTTTCCACAGTAAAAGATGAATATGAGAAATAATCATTAATAAGATCCAGGTTTACCCTTGTCATTGGGTTGACCTTTTATCCACTTAGAGCTGATGTTCCTGGTGTTCCTTGTAAAAGAATTCTAATTCACAAGACTGACATAAAATCTGATGACTGTTGGGTATTGAAGAAGATCAAGCATTTGCACTTATTATTTTGATCTATTAGCTGTCAGTGATATACAAGTGTCTTGAATAGATATAGGAACATTTTCTAATAGTAGTTATAAGGAATGCTTGTAAATGTTCCACCTATAAATCACCTGCTGTACCACAGCTGCATCAAGGCAGCATGATCTGGATGATACAAAATCATGAAGTGAAAGTGAATACAGATAATGTACTTTAGAGATCCAATTTGTACTTAGTTTCTTATAATTTATTTTGTTGATATGATATTAGTATTGCTAAGTTTGTGATATGTTGTCTTCTCGTACTTTAACATTTGGTATTCTCATAGTGAATTTTGTAAGAGTAAATAAAAACATGATATTGATTTAAAGTTCTAGGAATGAAGAATGAGTTTTTGTGTAGGTGAATTTAACATATTACATTTTTTTGCAGCATGTCAGTATTAATAGAAACTCTAGTTTATAACAACATGAATAGTGACATCTGTGAACTATCCATTAAGAACATTTAATAAATCAAAAATCCAGGTCAATCAACAGCAAAATTGCAAATAATTATAACTTCTAAATATTAAAATTAGTGAAATGAATATTAACGGTTAAATCAAAATGCAGTGGCATATACAGTTTCTCAGTAAATATACAACAGAAAAATCTGCCTTCATTTGTAAAGATTCAAAATACTGGATCTTTTTTTTTAGCTTCAAAGGAAAGGCATACTTAGTATGAAGTAGCTGGACTGCTAAGTAACTATTATAACTCTACTGACCCTGAAATTTCAGTTCACAGTTTTAATCTTGAGAGCTAAAGTTTCTTCTCAGGTGAGGCAGTTTTCACATATGTAGTAAAAAAGAATGCAGTTAATTTGTTGCAAGTGTCTGTTGCTAAACAGATAACAACTGGGTGTTAGAGACAGTCTCACAGGCAGCATTTTTTACATGGTTTCTTGTTTTACAGTATGCCAGTTACCTATTTTATCAGCTATCCATTCAGATTTACCTTTTCTCCCTTTGCCTGTAACATTTGGATTTAGAATATGGCTTGTTTTGCAGTAGCTGGCCTATGTAACAAAATAATATGAACAGGTGTGTAATCATAAATATTTATGCTTTCCTTTATACAGAAATACTTGTATGTTAAAATTGTGGAAGGGTTATTTACTGATTTTATATCAGCATATTAATAATTAAGTGAGTCATAAAACATACGCACATTTCTTAACACTGTAGTTTTATACCAATATATATCCCTCTGCACAACCATCTGTCATTAATTAGTAATAGGTAAATTACTGTAATTTTAGTACAAAAGAAATAAATGTGTCAACTGTGGACTGCATAGAATTACTGTATCCACTTATCTTCCACTGCAGATTTCATACACAGAGCTATACTAGATGTAACAATCTTTATTTTTACTGTATTTTGTTTACTTAACATAGATCTAGTAACTGTTTTGATTGTGCTATACATATATATATATAATCAATGAATTCTTTGACAAAAATAATGTGTGAATTGGCCAAACATTCCTGGTGTAGATATGTATAAGGATATGTGTATGGATATGGAGATTTATTCACATATACACCTACACACACATATGCATAAAGCAATGTATATATACAGTAACTCTAAGAATAATCCTCATATCACCCCAGAAACAGGGTGGTTTTTGTTCTGAAAAGCCTCTATTGTTAAGAAGCCACCATACCAATAGCAAGTGAAAAGGATATATTAAACAAGCAAAAGAGTAAGAATTGGGACAGAGGGAGATGAAATGGGTTGCCAGTAATTACAGAGGAAGTCTTTGGCAATTGGGAAACTGGACTTAAATCTTTGCTTTTTGAGTAAAAATTTTAACTCCACCATTTCTGGATTTATGTCCTTCACATATAAAAATAACTCACCAAAATTAATTCAGTTCAATATGTTGTAAATGAAAAATAAATAGAGCTTTCAATTGATTGCATTACATAAATCTTGAGATCAGAACCCTTTTTTTTCTGAAAGCTTATTCATTTACTCTTCCAAAAAAAAAAAAAAAAAAAAAAGAAAATCTCAAACCAACCAAACAACAGTTTCCAGCCAGAAATACCCTGTATTCAGGTTTTTAAATATCCCTTGTTCAGCAATGGGAAATGTGTCAATCAGTAACAGAGACCAGCCCTGATGTGCAGTACCATGGATGGCCCTTTGAGTTCCCAATGACTCAGGAGATGATTAGCTTTCAAGCAGAGATGCAAAACCCAAGACAATGACCATATATGCAACAGGAAAGTGATGATTTTTCTAAATCAGACCTTTATTTAGCCAGCTGTTGACAGCTGGTTCTGGCTGCAGTGAGGTGGACTGACTGGATCGTCCAGCAGCTCTGCCTCAGGTTACAGGGGAGCATGGACAAGCAACCTTAATTTGGTCCCTCTATGTTGCTGAAAAATAAATTCAAAGCAACAAATGGTGCCTGTGGAACAAAACAACTTGAATTGTTGTGTTTTGAAGGGAAATATACATGGCTTCCAAACAAAAAAGAATCTCACATTTGTTTCTAGCCTGGGTCTTTTCCTCAGTTTTTTATTCTATTTAATATCAGTGAAAGAATCAAGGTCTCATTTGCTGTCAAATGCTTTTAAGTCCTCCTGGATGTTTTTCTGTGCCTAGAATGTGATTTGCATAGATGGGCCCAAACATGGGTTAGGCAGGAAAGACTTCCATATAATTCAAGAATGATATTACAATGATCTTTACATTCCCTTTGCCTTTAGTAGTTTGGACCCCATGCTGCTTTTTGACAGGTATCTTCTTTTGCTTCAGTGCTGTGGTTTTAGCCTGTCTTTTGTGATATAGTTCTATTATCATTTTTCCAACTTATTTCAGTCTGACTCTTTTCATAATCTTTCAAGTCCTGTTTGAGTTCTAACTTTATTATGGAAATGTAACAATATTTTGGTTTGATATTTATTCTTCAAAACTTTTTTTTTCCTTTTTAGGATTCAATTTTTCATAAAATCATCTCTTTTTAGGTGGATATTTTTTTATTGTTTGTTTGTTTGTGTTTTTTCCAAATAATAATAAATAACACCCTTGAAAGTAAATAACATTAACACAATGTAATGTGTTTGATGTTTTGCAAAAGCATTATTTGAAGCTTATTTGCATACAGTTGCATCCATATCATATGCAGTACATAAATAGATTTATCATTTTTACCTATGCAGTAGATGTACAAATGTGCTATTATTTTTTCACCATAAATGTTTGTTTGCATCCTCTAAACTATATGGGCTTTTTGTAGTGTATAACCTCAGTGGTGCAAGAATTTATCATTTTTTTTAGTGCTGGTTTAATTAACATTTTAGTTACTTTTATCAATATCATTATGAATTAATGAATCCTCACTACTTTTTCTCAGACAAAACAACAAAATATGAAAGAACTTGATCAGTTAGCATGTAAGATCAGTATAGCAGAAAAAGTATCTTCAGACATATAGATTTAGTAATTTAAATACTTAAATAATGAGTATTTATGTTTGGTTATTTAATTATAAATAATTAAAATATTCAATAAACGATATATTACCGTTAGATTTTCATTCCAGATACTTGCTTAGTCTACAACATCACATTATGTAATCACCTAAGTTATCTCTAATTTATTTCCTGCAAATGGTTTCACCAGGGTAAAACAAATGAATCTTGGTTAATATAATTTTGCAATCTTAATTCCCTCCCACAGAGCCTGTATTATAAATAAAAGGACAGTGAATTACTGGGTTTCCAGGCTATTGTTTTACCTGCTTCTTTACCAACTTCAGAGAGAAAGAGTAGAATTGTGTAATATTTCAAATCTAAAAAAATAGTTTTATTTTTATTAACAATGCTTTCTACTCTGTCTGGAACTACTGATAAAAACTTCCACTTTTCTGTCATTCCTATTTCTGTTTGTCCATATGTCACATTGGCATTATCTTTAGGGCATCTGTAAGCAACTCTTTTATATGAATTCTTCATATTTTTGTGTTAGTAGAATCTCTGTCCAAGTGACTACCACAGGCTATTCTTACAGAATTTTTTTCAGCACTCATACATAATCCTGGACAGTGAGCTCCTGGCAAACAAAAAA
>VXAC01005130.1:465799-529565 GCA_013399225.1 Rhipidura dahli | reverse complement strand
AAAAAAAAAAAAAAACAAGGTAACCACGTGAACCTAATGGAATCAGAGAGAGCAAAGCATACTTCAGCAGTTGTGTGTCCTCACATGCACAACCAGTGTTCTTTGCTTTCCTGGATGCCCCAAGTCAAAATAACTCAATATGCTAAGGAAAAGGACAAAACAGAGCTTGTTGAATATAAATATGGCTTGTATCTAGAAAGCCTAAGAGGATCACCAGTTCCTAGCTGATATAACAAATATGTTTTCTGAGTGTCCAGGCTAGCTGTGTGCTTCCCAAGCAATTATGCCCATACCGCGGGACTGGAAGCAAGAGTATTTGTATGCGTGCTGCTGTCTTGTTGGCACGGCTGGACTCTTAAAATATATTTCTACCCAGTACATGATGAATTATTCTGCAGACTGTTGTTCTGTAATTCTGTTGTTTATAGGTTGCTGTAGGCTACTCAGGAAGTCATGAGCATGGTCATTCAAATACAGAACACTTATAAATTCTGGCTTTAACTTCTTGCCATGCAACACTGGCTTGAATCACCTACCTGAATATTAATGTCTGTGCCAGGTGTTGTGAAATAAGTTAGGGTTTTCTGATGAAAGCAGTGATTGTACCTGACTGTTCTTGTAGCTACTGATGTTCTTGGAATATTGTCCCCATAACAAAAGAGATGATGGCAATTTCTGGATCCAGGAATTTTTTTAAAATAAAATATAATTGTAGTTTAAAGAAATCACACGTGGTGAAAATTGTGCTCTCTTGTTGTAGAAGATGACAGTGGAATATGAACAATTTTGAGCTGCTCATATTTTCATCATTTAATACAATTAGATATTCAAAATTCTGGAAGATTTTTGTTAGTTTAATTTTGAATGCTATAAAGATTTGATCTTCATCTACTTCTAAAATACTGAGTGCTGTGTTTATCCCAGAGTGATTATTTATGAGTAATAGTGCCCTGACAAGAATGGAAGTCCTGGCAAAACCTTGATTAAAATGGGTTTAATATAATGGCTGTTAAAGAGGTCTTTACTTAAAGTATGAGTCCCTCTGCATGTGACTGAGGTGCCTCAGAGAGCAGCGAGACACTGGGGTGTCCTGTGCCTGGGCAGGAGTGGGTGCTGTGAATTTAAAAAGGACCTGCTCCATGGAAGCTCAACACTTCCAGATACAATTTGAAGCATGTTTATCAAAGCCTCTATTAATAGGCTTGGATTTAAGCTTTGCCTGTAAATGAATTGTGAATTAATTTTTATTCTAATGTGGATAAAATATTTAGTTTCCTGATGTGGAATCAGTTGCAATTTCAAATCCAACTTTAAGAAACCTTTTCAGCCCATTATTTCTAGACACCTTTTGAGTAGTTATGTATTTTCTACAGAGCAAGGAACACTTACACAGCAAGAATAGAGATGGAAGCAAATAAACAGGCTATCCAGAAAGCACCTATGCTGCTCTCCCAGCAGGATCTCAATAATGGTATTTGAATTCAGTGATTGAAATAGTGAGATCTCCTAGCAAGGAACTCATATGCACTTAGTGATTCACTTTTAAAATCCATTTGTAATAAATTATTTCATGGCATTCCTTTAATTATTTATGATACCAAATGGTCATTCAACATTCTGACTCATTGCTTGATCCACTTATATAAACACAGCTATTCACTGCATGGATTTCAAAGGTGCTAGGCATTTTCACTCAAGCCTGGTTTAAAATGCCATTCAAACTGCAAACAGAGGCCAAAATTGATTAGCTGTTCTAAAATATAAGCCATAACTTGCAACTGTGGCATTGAAAGCCTTGCCTTTATCATATATCTGTATGTATATGTGTAGATATATTGTGTTCAGAATAAGCTTGTTTTAAGTAAGTGCATAAATATTTTAATATGCTTCTTAGGGTTTTTTCTTTGTTTACTAGTTTTCCTTAAACATAATTGATTTAAAATCTGTGCCATGATTAAAATATAGAATAATACATCAATGACAAATTCTGTACTGCTAGTACACAAGTCTAACTAGTGGAGTTGCATTTCAGATCTTTATCTCCTCTTGGGAATTAAGCTACAGAGAGCTACCAGGACAATCTTCTGCAGTAGGTAATAAACCCTCCAGTAAGTGGTGGTCTGTTTGGTGGAAATTGTGCATTCAGAATGGAAATGAACCTGCTTGCAAAACTCGAGTGCATACTGGGATAGACAGCTTTGAGGTGAAGAAACCCTATTTTTCTGTTATGTAGAAAGCTAGCTGGCATCATTAGAGTCTTCAAATATGACGTTGACAATTGAGATGAGCATCTGGTAGCATTTGATAATGGTCTACCACTGGAAATAAGGTAATAAATTTCCCCATAATGGTTCACTGCCAACAGTGCTCATTTATGAGTGAAACAAGATGACCATTTATTTTCCCAGTTGGGCAATGTTGCAGATTTGTGTTCTGTTCCTTTTGGTGAAGATCTGAAAGGGCTATTAAAGATATATTATTGGAAACTAAGTGCATTGCTTTCAAATGTTCTGTGTGACAATTCCTTGTTGTAATTCTGTTTTAATGTTGAACACTTTGCAGACATATTCACGTAGGAATATATCTGAATGTGCAGAATCCAGCTTTTTCCTCCTTACTACAAATACATGCTTTCTGCATTCAAAGAGTAAAAGCATAAATTTTACGTTGTAGGCTGGGGGAAAGCTGTGAATTGTGCTATTTTAACAATGCAAAAATCAGCTTAAAGCTGATTCATATGCACTTAAAACAGCCTTTGTTTTTGCCACCTCTGAAACAGAAAATGCTCTAGGGCCTGGATTCACAACCGAGCTTATCCAAGGGAATTTTTCATACTTGCTGAAGTATGCACATTTAGGAGCTATCCTTAATTATGAATCCAATGTTGGTTTTTTGTTTTGCTGTCATCAGCCGTGGTGTGTTTCTGGGAGTAGCAGAAATTCTGCGCTGTCTGGGCAAATATCTAATGTTAGTCTAGGCTGGGATCTTGTGCCTTTAGACTTCTGATATAACTGCTGGAGAATACAGCAGGAGTAGCTGGGTTAGCACTCAGCCTCCTTATGTTGTCATAAGATTATGACAGCTTTGTTAAAAGCTTTCTCCTCTTGTCTCATTGCTAGTGTGTCGAGAGGAGAAGCTAGGTAACTCCAGTTCTCTGTAAGAACATCTGTGCTGAAGCGCCAGCCAGGACTGAGACAGTGTGTCAAAAAAGACTAGTGGGTAGTGCCTGTTTGTCAGTGCAGTAGTCTGGATTTGATGATTTAGAAGATCACTTCTGCTGTGCTTTTCTTGTTAAGATATTGAGCAGACGTCTGAGGACATTTTATGCTCACTGAGAGTGTAACATACTTTGCTGAACTGCTGCTCCTGCTTTTCCAGTTAAAAAGATATTTTTTCTTTTTTTAAGCATGTGTACATGGGGAGGGTGAAGGGTGAAGGACAGTAAGCTTGTTCACGATAAATGAGTTGCTGCAGCAAAAGGCATTGTATTGCTTACTATGTGTACTTGTCGTTAAGGAGAAATACAGTTGTAACAGCATCTCGGGTTCTGCATTACATGCATTTAAGTGCCTGTCCACCAAGGACTCCTGCTTCCACTGATTCAAGTAGGAAAGCTGGCATATTATTCCCCAGTGCACTAAACTCTATGTTGGCTTCTATTAAATGCTGCCAGACAGGCAGAACAATATTTGAAACAAGACTGTTTGAACTGAAATGTAATTGGACTCATTTAAAGTCTTATTACAATGAAATCTGACTTCCTCCTTGTAATTTGACTTGTAGAAACCTCTCAAAAAACATTACCTTTTGCCACAGGCTGTAAATTTAAATTCTGCACAAGGTAAGCATAATGAGAAAAGAAAGTTCTGACATGGCTGGAGATCATATCAGGCCTGGCTTGATTAATTATTTCCACACGATCAATCAGCACCTTATTTAGATAACTGGAGGCACTCACTAGTTAATTTGTGAGAGTAGAACAATGAGGGCAAGCATTTATATGGTCAGTCAATACTCCAATTAGTGTTAGAAAGTCAAATACAGGCTTGAAAATAGCTAGTAGAAGAAAGGGGAATGAAATAACATAGCAGCTTCTCTGGTTTTAGATAGCCTTTCTCTGATTACACTGCGGTGACTGAACACACC
Organism: Rhipidura dahli; assembly: GCA_013399225.1. NCBI lineage: Eukaryota > Metazoa > Chordata > Aves > Passeriformes > Rhipiduridae > Rhipidura > Rhipidura dahli. The sequence goes on along the minus strand of VXAC01005130.1, from coordinate 525,419 downwards.
CTCTCCAAAAGTATTTACCTAGTCTTTGTAATAATCTACTTCATATATATATATATATATATATATATGTAAAATAACTGTATGCTTTTAAAGCTAGGTAAAATAAACACCAGCAGCGCATTCATATAACATTCCTCACACTTGCAGCTGTATATCTACTAATTCATCTTCTACCTTAATGGCACTTACTTTCACCTGCAAAACAGACACTAGTTCTAGAAAGTGAACAACTGCAAAACGTTGCAAGGCAGAAGTCATAGAAAGGATCAATTACTGCTCCGTGTACTGCTTCCTGCAGGGATTAATTTTCCTGAAATATGTGGCAGCCAAATCTGTGGACTGACTCCTGCATTCAGAATGAACTCTCTGGCCACAATGTCAGATATAGTGGGATAACCTGGCAGAGGTTTAGGACAAACATTCTCCAAAATTACATTGCTGTTGTTCCCTATAGCATCTAAGCACTGGCAAATGCCTGTATATTAGAAAAAGAGAAATAATCGTTTTAGATAACATTATACTTCTCCACCTTCTGCTTGCAAAAGGAAAGAAGCCAAATTCACAATCTGACATTTCAGTTAAACCATTTTTATCAACATTAGACTGATTTTAACAGAATCTTCTATGCAGAAAAAGAAGTTTAGAAAATTACCAACACTTTTAGAAAAAAATTGAAATTTTTAAATGTCAGTTAACCAGCTCACTATGTCATAAAACAATCTATGAAGTAACTTTTTAATGGTGTTTTTTGATATTAACTAAGAAAGAAGAGGCACACACATTTACAAGGTGAAAACAATATCATTAATATTCTTAGAGTTTTTAATTACAGCACTAACATATTCTATTGCTTTTATTTTTGATGTCTCTTTTTCCCCTTAAAATCATAATTTGTCCATAACATCAAGCAGAGGTTAACTTAAACGAGAAGCCATCATAAAAGTCACCAGCACAGTTGCAATTTTTAGGTTCTGCAGAAATGTAAGTACAAGGATCGTATGAAGAAGAAAGAAAGAAAAAAAAATAAATAAAAAAACCCCAGATTGTGTTATCTCAGAAGCCTTCCATTATTCACCTCAAAGTGAGTCTGAGGTACCTCATTGTTAGACTGTTGACTTGTCTGCCACAGCAATGACTTTTGCTATTGTGTGCATTCCTGATTTTGCCAGCCTTTCAGGGAGAAAAATTAATTACCTTAGAATATACATGTAAATATATAAACAAAAAATATTTGCACACTTCAGCTCCATGAAGTACAATAAATTGGTTTATTACTTGCTTGGTGCTGCTGCCTCATAGAAGTTCTCTCAATTTCTTGGAAGATTTTTCAATCAGTTTCTAAATAAAAGCTTCAGCAAGCTGCATGTAGGTGATCTAAGATATTATCTAGTTTACAAATCCTTAGTCCTGTGTGACCTTATTGGGCATAAGTAAAGCAGGTGATAGGTGGGAATTATTAAGGTGTTTTTATAGTAGGTGCAATTTTTCTAAATTGTAAGTGCAACAAATGTGTCAGGAAAGAATTACACTGCTCACTTGGGTTAAACCAAATCAAAGTGGTTTATCAGTTTTTGAATTCTGTGTGATTAATAAGCCAGTTGGATAAACTATATATTTGGCATCAATACCAGCAATACAATAGATGAAGAATAATGCTGTACATGTACAAAGTATGAGTGTACCCCGACACATCTCTAAGTGCCCTCCAATAACCCCAGGAAGCTCTGACTGCACACTCAGAGCTATGTGCTGATGTGCACACCCAAACTTGTTTGTCCTGGCACTGTAGGTATTATGGCTTTGTGTGTGACCTGTACCCGTGCTTCTCCCCAGAGCCCACGGCTGGTGCAAAAGGTCCACTGGGTCACACAGGTAGTTCAAGGTGAGGTCCCCAGCTTGTTGTGCCATGACTCAGCTGGACTGCAGCTGCCTATGCTGTCAAATGGGGCAGAGACCCCATTAGACCCAAAAGGAGGTCAGGACAATGATGAGATGAATTGAGGCAGTGTCACAGTGGAGCTGGAGTGCTTCTCTGTTACTTCTCTGTTCCAAGGTGTCTGCCCCATCACAAAATGCCATTCCTCTCTATTCTTCCCATCAAAATGATTCCTTTTCTCAAAAGTCCCTTGCAATTATCTGATTATTATTTCATCTAAGTGATGGCAATTTCATACAAAGCTTGTCGTTGGTAATTTCCTCTTTAGGGGTCTCTGGTTTGGGGCAACATTGTCTCAGAATTGAATATTCCATCTACACATACACTGTCAAAACTCACTGTCCTATCCATTGTTATAATCTGCTGTCAGCCTGAGCATGTTAAAAAGCATGTTAAAAATCCTTGCAGATTCCTCTATGATAAATCCTCTAACAAGGTTTAAGGATAAGAAGTTCCAAGTAAAGTAGAGGAATCTCAAGGAATGCGTTAATAACTGGTTTTGGTCTTACACCCCAATACTGTCTATCTTTGGTGTATTAGCATGGCTGTACCTTGAGAAAGAAGAATATGAAAGAGGATTAGGTTAAGCTTCCTCTGACAAAATAAACATTTATATACAAGAAAAAAATAGTTAAAGGGATATGACGAAATAAGAAAAGGTGGTTGTGTCTTTTACTGTGTCATCCATATCCTCTCCAGACTGATTCTCTTCCAGCAACTCCTGCAGAAACTGCAAAAGTGCTAATGCATGCCCTTTACAGATGGCTGTATGCCAAGCCATAGGATTTTGTTATAATTCTCCTTTCCTACACCTCTTACCATATTGAATTTGTCCTTGGAATGGACAACATCATTAGAAGTGAAGACTTAATTATAGTCACTTAGAGACAATTTAAGAACTGTTGTTTAATTTACAGCAATTTTAAAGTGGAAGCTAGATGGTAGTTTGGAACTTCAGCAGTTTTAAAACACTGACACATAAGACACTTAGTCAAAGGTTTGTGTAGCACAAATTCATTCTCAAGGAGAGGTGAAAGCAGTAAGGACTCTCAGACTAATTTCTTTTAAAGAACCATTGTATATACCGAGGAGTAATCTGACCAAATCTTTTCAATATAGTGGATTTTTATAGTTGTCTTAACTGGACGTTTTGGCTGGAGTCTATCTTGTCTAGCTTTAGACATTTACAGTATGCACATCTGCATTGGGAATGGTTAACCTTTAGGAGAAAGATTTACATTTTAGGGTATAATTCATTTGTCTATTCTGGCTGGCTTCTTTAAGTAGAAATGAATCTTATGCTGGATAAACTTGTTTCTCATTCATTACAGAGGGTGCCTAAGGTGATTACCTCAGATGTGGATATTTAGTTCTGTTATCAGGAATTCCATTCCAGTTACCTAATAAACCATAAAGCATTTGCTTCTATTCAAAATGCAGGTTTTTGATACATTTGTTTTTTATATGTGACAGTATCTAATTTAATCTTACTGCTTTAGAATCTGTAATTCTGAGCTCTATTTTCTAGTCCCTTTACATGTGAATTTGAAAATACATATCGTCTGTCATACTCCTGAAAACATAGTAAACTCATGCTAATTCTGTTAGCATATGACAATTTTATATCCAGATTGAAGAGGATTATATTAGTGTGGTTATTTTTAAAGATTGTTGTTGTTGTCATTTTTCTCTTTGTAAGGAGATCCTGATGGTCAGTCAGATATCACCAGGGATTTTGATTATTTGTTCAGTAACTCAAATACATTGCAAGTTCCCCATTTCCCTTTAAATATGAAGAATAGGGGGACATAACTCAATGTACTTGTTCCTTAAAACAGAGTAAGGTTTCCAGAGTGCAACTGGGTGAGTATGTGTTTCTCCATTTGAAATCCTTAGCAGTTTTAGGAATATCGTCATTATAACTGGATGATTTCCAATTCTAAACTATTCAGCACAGAGTAAGAAAAAAAAAATAAAATCCCTGTAGTCTGGAAATGAGGAGTTGATTTTTTACTGACACGCACGATACCTTCTGCGGGTAAGATCTGGCGGGTAAATATGCTTCATTTTGTTGCCATATTTCACATTATTTTCTCATTCAGTCATTTATTCCTACAAAGAAAAGAAAATACATTTCTATTTAGAAGAAATACATTTTTTTTACAGCTGACCTTGCATTAGTTTGTTGGTTTCTCTAAGTCAAAGTGACTGGTAGTCTGCCACCACTACAGATTTTGCTTCTAGTTTCCCCTCGCAGCAGACTAGAACAGAAATGGCCTTCCCTGCCTTCCTGAAAGCTTCTGTGTGGGCATGCCAGATAGGAAAGTAGGCAAAATCAGATCCTGAAGGCCCATGAAGGAAATGTTATAATGTATACTACAGATTTTTTCCGGTTGGTTTGTTTGTTTCAGTATATTTTTTATAACAGGACACTGCACTATCTCTGGTTCACAAGGCTAGATTTGGCCTGAAAATGAGTAAGGTGGGGGAGTATGGACCTCTTTTCATGCTTTTCCTCATATCAGTGGTGAGCCTAGTACAGATCTGAAATGTGAAAAAGCACATTTCATGGTTTTACATTGCATTTTAGCTTCTCTGTTATTTTCTTCAATTGGCATACTGAGAGTCTGAACAACACTGCTTGCTGGAATTGTGGAAGGTCTAACATCAGGAGTTCAGAGGAAATAGAGTTCTGTGGTGTGAATGTGTGCTACCTTTGTAGCTGGGGAGATGGGTGTGAATGGGGAATAAGATGTTGTTCTTCTTCATCTAAGTTGCTGCCCCTGCCCTGCTTACCATAATAAAGTTTAGTATAATAAAGTTTGAATAAAGTTGCTGGCTGCTTTAAAAAAGGTATTTTAAGCTTTTGGTGATCTACTTGATATTTGGCTGGTGAGAGTGCTCAGAGAACCTTTGCAAATGTTCTTTAATGATACCTACATGAAAGTAATAACTATATGCATAATGCTGTCATGAAAACTAAAAAAGTCCCCAGCCATACTACTTTCTCCCTTTTACTTGAAAACCACCTTTCAACAACAACAATATTAACTGTAGAAAAATGTTTTATTCTAAAGGATACTGAAGAAAATCACCATTTCCCTTACCAGTGAATGTATTTTTTTCTCTTATGTGTAAATACACATAGTTCTCATAATCCTCTATGCTCTCAATTATTTTTAGCTTTCACTTAGTAAGAGCTGGTTAATATTACCAGTTACAATGTATTTCAATATATCTTTTCATTCTGAATTTCACTTCATAACTCTTTATGCATATAATTTAAATTAATTTGAATCTAAGCCTTAGCAGAAATTACATTTAATGGGCTTCTACAATCTGCCCAGTCTGTTCACACATGAAAAATATTTTTTTATTTGATGTAGAATTGGGTGAAGGAAACTCAACTAGTTTTAGGAAGTTCAAAAATATGGGATTTTAAGATAAAATGTTAGATTATTTATATTATTTCTTAGCAAGATTTCTGAAGTATGCAAACACATAATCCAGTATTATTTAGTTACATGAAATTCCTCACTCAGATAATTAGATCTTTTTCTTTTTCCCTCCCTCAATCTTTTCCATTTCTGCAGATTCTCTAAACTTTTGAAAATGTATTTTTTCTTTTGCTTCCCCCGCCCCAAAAAGAAAATATTAGAATCACAAATTTTATTCCTGAAAATAAGACTTGGAGTCAGTTAATTGCACATGATTGTGCCTTTGCAATTTTTTTTTTTCTTCTGCTTTGCCCTGGGGTGTTTTCAGATAAAAGTTCTTTTACGAGCAAATTAGTTGTCATTGGTTCTTTCTTGTAGGGTAATCTTTCATTGATGCTGGAAACCTGAGTATGTACATATCAAATTCCTCTAATTTAGAAGCTGTATCATAAATAGTTTTAGTACATGCTAAAATATGTGGAAGTAGTACTTTGTTGCTGACAAGCTCTTTTTGTCCTTAATAAAGAACTTAGAAATTACAACTGAGCAGGCAACCTCTCTTTACAAGAGTAACTTTTTATAGCCTAAAAAATTGCAAACTTCCTTTTAAGTGTAAATTACAAAGAAAACTGAGACCCTGCTTCAATATCTTCAATGTATGTACATCTAAAAAAGTGAAATGTCCCCTTGTAAATTAATTTGATAGATGAGAATAAGTTGTTTACTATTTTCACATAACCCTAAAGTGGGTGTGATGGCTTGCACGTGGTCATGATTGCTGTGTTATATTGAGAGTTGACCAAGTATGTAGAAGCAAATTTTAATTTTCTTTTCCCATTCATTTCTAGACACAGGGGTATCTCCTGAAGGTAGCAACAGTAACAGTTGCAGATAATGGTATCTTGGATCACTGAGTGTAATATGTTTATGAATTTTCGAATACTCCTAATTTTTGACAAGGGATTATGTTTTTTTCACACCTAAGATATCAAGACATGAACACATGAAGCCTGGACAGTTAGAGTCCAGCTACAAGTGATGTCACACTACTTCACATCACATGATACTTGTCCCCATGATACATGATTTGTCTGCATGCATACTAGTAAGATTATTTTACTAAACAAACCGTGTAAGATCATCTCTGCATATTTGGCAGTGATTATGTATAGATAGGAGAAACTTTTTCACTCTGAAAATAGTCAAGCACAGGAATAGTGTCCCTGGAGGTCTCTGAAGTCTCCATCATGAGAGGTTCTCCTTACTGGAAGAAGCCCTGAGCAGTCTTTGCTAATCTTTATGGTGATGCTACTTTGAGAACGGGGGGACCGGAGACCTCCGGAGATTCTGTCCTGACTTAAACTCTTTGGCTTCTCCATTCTTTTGGGCAGCACCTGTGCTGTACCCAGGATCTGCTTCCTACCTTGACTTAAATGTCCAGAGTAGCTCTGGTTACTACAGGCAAAACAAGTTTTATCTGCTATTATTAAAATATCTGATCAAAAGGAGATATTTGCCAGCTCAAGCACACTGTCAGTTGTGGGAACATCCAGGAGTGCCTCTCTAGCTCTGGAAGTCATTATGTTCATCCTCATGACCTCATTTCACTGCTTTCCAGCTAGCAGCTGCAGATTTGAGGGGGAAGCCTCAGGTAATATAATCACTTTGATTGAACATGTGCTGTCCCATTTATTTTCTGGAAGTTAAAAGAGGTCAAAACAGAATTTCTGCATGTCCTATAGCACTGTTACAAGAGCACAACTTGGCCAAGGACTTGTTTCTATTCTTTCTTCTGTAAACAGAAAGCAAGTTTTCCAGAATTTTTTTTTTTTTTTAATACACAAACAATTTATTTTTCAAGGAAAGGAATTAAATATTTATATGGAAGACGGTTTAGATTGTTAGGGTTTTTTTGTTTTGGGGAAAGTGAATGAGAGGAATGGGAATTTCCAGATTTGGACCTACTTGTCTGGTGATAAGGAGGCAAATAAATTATTTTGTAATTATAATGCCATTATAATTATTATTATAATTATAATGCCATTCCACTAGTAATCAAGTTACTTTTCTTCTTTTTTAGCTTTGTGGTTTTTTCATTTATATAATAATTAATTATTGTATTATATATCCTGATGGTGTTTTAAAATGCTGTGTGTGTTACTTTTATTAGATTTGTGCTCTTGATTTTGTCATCAGCTTGGATGTTTCCTTACAAATAAAAAAGGGTTTCATAGTTGGTTGAAAATCTAGTAATGCTTTTTATTTGGTGCACAATTCCTCTCATAAATAGAAATCGAAGAGGTTTTTTTTAAATAAATTTGATAAAATTTGTACTTAGTATATTTTACTTCGGACATGTCTGAAAAGCCTATAGACAAGCCTGTAAACATGGACATGTTAGTATATTTGCTATGTTTGATAATATTGTTGTCAGTGTGTCACTTTATACCTTAAAGTGATTGCTTCTGAAACTAGAGGGGGTTTGTTGTTGTTGTTTATAAAAATTGCTTAGGGTATCTTGAATTTAAAAACTGTTGATTTAAAGACTTATTTCTAAATTAAAATTGATTATTTCAATTATATAATCAATATAAAAATATGTCAATATGCTATCTAAAATATGGGGGTTTTTTCACTGTGTAATTTAACAAACCTTGAAAGATCTGTTTTTTGCATTTTATATTAGAAGAGGCTTAAAGTATCTTTTCCTGATTGAATTCTCTAGAGCTATTGCTCCTTAAGAAATGAAATCTTCTCAATGCTTCTGCCTTTTATATTAAGGCTTTATACTGTCATTCATAAATATGTCATTGAAATACCTTCCACGTAGCTTGACTATCAATAGCACAACTCTAGTGACAACATGGGATATATTTATCCTGCATAAAACAGCTCCAAGGAATGTTTCCAGCCACTGGAACCAAATTGTCTATATTATTAAATTGTTAGATTTGTTCCTCATGTGGTTTTGGCCCAGACCAAATATCACTCTTCCAAGCAGCTCCTGGGCACAGTCCAGCAGTGAGAACAGACCAGAGACTATCCCCAGTAGGCAGCTCAGATGTGCCTCATCCTGCCCTGATTGTTTTGGAGGGCGAAGGAGTTAACAAGCTTTACATGCTTCTGGTCCCAGTGCCAGAGAACAGCCCCAGGATGTGCAAGTCACAGCCTTGGAGGCTTGTTCTCCTGCTTGTTCTCCTTTATACCAAAAAAAGTCCCAGTGAAGACATTTTATTCCTCTGGTTTTGTCTGTAATATGCTTTGCTTTTTCTTTTGGAGATCGTTTGGCTACCAGTTTCCTCACCACTGTATGTTCCATCTTGAGCTTTGTGGACCATTTTGTTCTAGAGATATTACTACCGGGGTATTTCGCACATAAAGGATTTGATCCAGTCATCACTACAGAAATTTAAATCCTTAATGGAGTGTAGGAAACCAGCACGAGTGAAACTTCGACATTGTATATGATGGTTGTAGAACCATGTGGTAAACCATGGCAGTAAGGTTATGGCAGCACAAGGGTATGTTTTAATCTGACACTGTAAATTGGGTAAAAGCCAGGGAATGTACCTCATTTTTAGTGTGCGAGTTCTGTTTTCTTTTGCTGTCTAATTTATTTGAATGTATTTAGATTAATTGTAGCAGGACATGGATACCTGAGTTGTAACAAAGTTATTACATAAAGGAAAGACAGAGGTTGCATACTGATCAGATCTTAAAGCTGAGTGTAATTATATGGATTCTTGGTGCCGGAAATAGGGGAGGACAGGAGCACAGTATTCTTACATCTCAACTCTAGGAGCTACCAGATGTTATATGAATCAGAGACAAGTTATTCCTTTACTAGAGTGTCTGAAAAACCTTTATAAAATATTGTTATGTTGCCAAAGTGTTGAATTACAACAACTGCAATATCTCATATTTAAATCCATTTTCATCTAAACACATAGTTTTGCACTCTACTTTCTCCTTCAGGCTTTCCAGCAAAGGGATTTCCATAATCATTCCTATAAAGAGGAGTTAAAAATGTGGCCCAGAAACACATTTTGAATGAGTATTTCTATTTCAGTGTAATTCAGCTTTCTTGGGAAGTATATTTTTAATATCTGACCACTTTTGCTTATACAGAGAAAAAGAATGTAATATCATTTACAGTTTTTTTCCCAGGAAGGTCCATTTTCAGTCTCCCCCCAGCAGCAATTACTTATAGAACTATTAATATTGCTTTGAAACAACTTCTGAAGCACTTGCAAGTGTCTGGAGAAAGAGAGAGAGTTTCATACAACTTAATTTTTCTGAAAAACTAAGATTCCTTTGCTACCAATTACTGCATTTTTTTGCTATAATTTTGCCATAAATTAGTCGTATGTGAAACTTGAGGAATGTAATATTATATTGATTCAGATTATTTTCCAGATTTTTTTTCCCCTAAGTTTTGACAGAAATAGCCAGTTCTTTAGAAAGACTTATTAATAGATCCCTAATAATCGCCTAATTCCATGCATTGGTCTTAGGAGAACTCTCAGTACAGTTTTCATACACTGGTTTCTAAATCTTATTCTGAAATGTGATTCATTTGGGATTTTCTGTGTCATCTCATTATATCTCATTATCACTACCAAACAGCCCCTACTTCTCAGACCTCTGAGGGCTCTACCATTTTTTTACCAAATGATTGGTTTTGTTAGCTGCTGTTTAAGTATGTATGGTCTGAGAGGACTATTTGCATATGGGTTGTGCTCTACCTGTTGTCATGTGTAAGACAACAACTTAAAAGTGAACCTGTTCAGATACATTTCCTCATTTAACCTAATGCCCTTCAGAAGCTTTGCCATGGTTACTATTTATTTCAGACATTTGTAGCCTCAGGTATACTCCAGGAGATTTTTTTCTTTTTTCTTTTCTGCCTGTATGAAATGCTTGCTGCTGTGTTTTGGTTTTATGTGATTTTTTTTTTTTTTTTTGGCTGAATAACATTTAAATACATACTAAGCAGTGAAGAACATGTGCTTTTATGTGTGACATTTTAATAAACCACTTCCATGAACATTCAAAAGACAATATTGGAAATAAATGTGCTCAGAGGTGTTATTAAAATGAGCATTCATACATGAATTATTTCTGTCCAAAAGTAATGTCTGCTCTAAGACCAGATAAAACAACTGGTTGTGATGAATGAGGACATGGTGGAGGAAGGATCAGCATGCCAAAACAAACAACAGATGATGGATGCTACTTTTTCTGCCTAAGACTTCACTGAAATTGCTCATTTGTGAGAGAGTAAAACAAAATATGAAAATATACCCAGAATAGCCAGAAGCAGTAACAGATCTAGAAAGAAGTTAGAACAACTCAATGGAGAATTCTTGAAAATATCTGCTACTAAATCCAGCGCTATACTCTCACTGATCTTATGTAACACTACGCATTACAATTTATCTATTGCTGCAGGGAGTTGTATATTGTATGAGCTGGCCAGTGATATGTTGCAGATAAATATGTTTTGGTTTGTTTTGTTTACCTCTTTTTCCTTTGAAAAGTTCTGCGGAAAGTTCTGATGAATTTCAGATAGGTTTTAATATTACTGTATAGAGTTTTAAATTTTATGTTCTTATGAATAAGCAAGTTTTGAGAAGTAATTTTACAAATATCCAAGACCCTAAGCAGTGGAAATCAGTGTATCCAGATTTTGTAAAAAATAGCTGCTGGACTCATAGGTATGAATGATTTCTAGATAAATCTTGATATGTTGTAAATGCTTTGTGCAGCTTTAGTTACATTCTTCAGCAGGGGACAATGAAATTTCCTTTACATACCTCTTGAATTGCGTTTTAGGCATCAGGCAAAAGTCTTTACCTTAAAGTGAAATTCCAGTGCTAGAGCAAATTAACTACTGGGGAGCATCTTCTTCATTAGGTCACATATTTTTAGTGTTCTATGTAAAATGCTATTCATTGCCAGAGGAGATTTTGTGAGGAGGAATGGGAAAGAGAGCAAAAGGGTGAAAATAATTAGGAGATGCAGATTAGAAAGCAGTACAGTTAGGAATATATGTGGTGATGAATGCATTATGGTATTTTAAGTGGATTAATATCAGTGCTAACTTTGGAACGCAGTGAAATGAGTGAATGTTTGGTACCTCCCTAGGAATATTTAGAAATGGAAGTATTTGGTGATAGATAAAATGTTTTGGTTCTCTGTCTGTAACTGGATATAACTAATTTAAAATGGGATCCTTCTCCAAGCCATGGTTCAGTTTGTCTATAAACTTCTCAGTTTGGGTTTCTACTTCATTTACTTTTGTGTTTGAGCACATGGGTGTCAGTACACCCAGTGTCAGTACTACAAAGCTTAGGAGATAGTATATTTCAGTGTTTTACTGACCAGAATTTGGCAATAATATGTTGCAGAGAGAGATTACCTTGTTTGATATCTAAGAGCTTGTTATTTAAACAGCTTATTAGGCTGAAAGCTAACAATTAACTGAATTCAAAACTAAACTAATTCAGACTACTTTAATCTATGTGATGCTGTAGGCCGTGTTTCTGTTGTATGCAGGAAGAATTTTTAAAAGCCTGAAAAGCTTGCTTTTCATTATGAAAATTTTGTTTCCTATGAAAGACAACAAATAGATGTTGATGACGCTTTCACTGCGAGGAAAAGATAATGTGAATAGTGGTAAACCACAAGAGAGGTAATTGTGAATGCTGACGATAAATTGCGCTAGTTCCAAATGATGCCTTTGAGCAAACTGGAAATATCACAATACTTTCTTTAAACTTTGATGTTCATCTCACATACTTCATAGTAAGGATTTTTCTATATTTGAAGTTGGGAAGATCTATTTTTCATTAAATACTCTAGATGAACTCTTCTGTTTTAGCTCCTTTTTCTTACCCTGTTTCTGCTTTAACAAAATTCTTCTGTTAAAAAAGGAAAATGTCTAATCTGAAGTCTTTGCACGTAATTCATGCACAGAATCCTAGGAAATGGATGTGAACCAGATGATCTAGCTCAGTGTTCTTCCCTAATTCAGTAAAGTTCTTTTTCTGATTTTCACTGTAGATTATTTCAGGTTTAACTTGATTTGCACATAAGGCCTGAGGTGAAAAAAAATTGTAGCTATAAGATTTAGAGTTTGGGTGATGTAGCAAGGAAAGAAAACAAAAAAGAACACTGAACCAATCAATTTTGATGGGCACTATAAGTATTTTAGAGATCCTAATGAAAAATTGTAAGGAGAAAATTCATTACAAAACATACATATAGAAGGTGAGATTTGAACTAGCAATTCTTACAAGACAGTACAGGAAAGTACCTTCTCATTTAATCAGGGAATGAGGTGCTGAAGAACTAACATTTTTAGAGAAGGAAAAATTAAGTTTGTGGTTAGCCTATTTCCAGGAAAGCTTCTTAGTGGATTAGAGGTTGTCTACAGATAGGATTGTCTATATAATTAGGCTTAGATTCATCCTATTACTTGATACCTTGTCAGGTGCCTCACTGGAAGTTTATTAACTGCTAGCATGCTGTTTTTTAAGGGAAGAAATACCTCCAGGGAGTGATTCAGATTTAAGGTATGCAGAACTCTTTGTTTTCACCTGTGACCACGCTTGCTCTTGCATGTCTCTTGTCTGAAGTGCTGGTGTTACAAGTACAGTCACCAGATTCTGGATGGTGGAATGATATAAATTTCTTCAGTAACAATATCCATGATTGCAAGTAAATGAGATTCCCAAGCTATTTCGGGAAAAAAAAAAACATTTCTGGATAGCCCAGGTTTTGCTGGGATGTTTTAGTCTGCCTTCCAATAACACTTTGCTCTGTTCCTTGGTGAGCCCTAGTGCTAATTTAGCTGCCTATCTTTGAAAATCTTTTTGGAAAGGCAGGAAATGCCATTTGAAGGTTTCTCTGCAGTGATTATCCACTCCCTGATGTCACTGTTACACACATAAGGGTAGGTGAGATGTAAAATTCTGAATTACTGTACCCTGCTGTTAGTCAGAGCCTCTCATATTAATCTGCCCAGAGCAGCTTGTGACCAGGAAGTTCAAGTCTGACAGTTTAATGCTGCTTACAATATTCTTTCCAAACATTAATTTTCTGCATTTATTTTTAATTTTTACTTGGGGTTGTAAATATGTTTTCTGACATTCAGCCTAATCTTCTTCCAAATATTTCAAAACTGCTTTCTAGAATCTATGAACAGAATATTTCTTCTGAATTCTTCAGTTCACTCATCAAAGTCATTACTTTGTAAAATCTAACTTTTAACCAAGGTTGACTTTTTTTTTTTTTACTATTACAATTAATGTCTCTTTGCATGTTTTGATCAAGTATTTTCTTTGTCTTTGCTTTTGTTTTCTAGTATTTACATTTGTATACAATTTTACTGATTTAATTTAGCCATATAGTGAAAACTTTTTGCCTGTTTTTCTCTAAAAAGATTATTTTTATCTCTTTCTTATTTCTACAGATCCATTTTTTCCTCTAAGAAAGACGATTCAGTCTTTGCAGTTAACCTGGGATTTTATTAGTATATATCCATTTTGCTTCTTCGCATACATTTCCAGTGCCACTTTTGGCAAATAATTTGTGTTTTGACAATTCATTTATTTTTGCTGAGGAGAGGATAAATCCATTAGCTTTCTGAAAATCTCATACAAAGCTCCATTATGATAAAAATGCTGATCATGACTGGCTAGTCATGTCTTGCTAACTTTCCTGTTTTGAAAGCCACTGGACATTATTTTCATAATCTTCACAACCTTTTTGTTTTATCCAGCTGGAAACCTTTTTGGTTGAGAGATGGGAAGCTGAAAAACTTTAGCATGTGTTTTCAAGGACATAGATAATAGATTTGTCAGATTTGTTCTTTCCTGAGAGCCATTAGGAAACCACAGTTTAGGCAGGGTCTTCAACATGACAACAGAAGTGGAAGAATATTTTTTTTCTGCCTATGCTAACTGATGAACCAAATCACGTGGAGTCAGGAAACAGAAAATATTTACTTAGGAACCTGTGGGACATGCACACAAAAATAGGGGAAACCTCTCCCTAACCATAACTATTTGAGAAGTATGGTTATTTAAGGCAAAATTTGTACACCTGAATATGCCATAATTTCTGCCTAAGTAGCTGCTGTTTTCCTTTCCTGCTTTTTAAACATTAATGTTCTAATACCATTTCAATGTTGCTCTCTCATTTCTAGAATTCTCTCAATTTAACCACTTGAAGGTACATGGCAAAGGTCCCCTTAAACAGAAACATCTTTATTCAATATAGAGCTCTATTTACATGATCACATTTTTAAGTTTGTGTTTAAGTTTCACAGAGGTCATTGGCTCCTAAAGCTCATGCTTGAAGATAAGCATGTGCTAAAGTGCTTTTCTAAATGGCAATAGATTCAAACACATGCTTAAGTACTTTCTGGTCTCTGGGACCAAATTACATCCAGGGCTAAACTTGGATATCTCTAGTGAGATTAATTGAGCACATACAACTTTTGATTTTATTTCATTCTTTATTCTTTTCTCAGATGTTTCCCATTTGATACTTTGATGTTACTTGTGCTCTTTAAAAATGAAGACTGTAGGAGTTTGGAATTTTTTTTTTTTTTTTAATTAATCACACTTTGCTGAAATTATGTATCTCAGCATGTTATCTCACTCTCTGAATTCTCATAACTCTGTCACATAGAGAAGTCCTTCATTTCTACCTCACACACTGTAAGCAAGACCTGCTAATGGCAACCACTCTGGCACTTCATACCTTATTACAAAATGAGTCAGGTAACTTGTATCTACATCCCTGAAGTATGTTTGGATGTAGAAATAGGTGAAGAAAGGAATGGAGATGGTGAAAAATTTGTTTTTCAAGAAGAGGGAAGCAGGAAAGAAGGTTTGAGGGTCTAGACATTAATAAATTATCTTTTATTCTGGAGGTAACATGAGCTAACTTCACTTGTAACACATGTACAGCTAAGGCTAACAGTCAAGTCTAGGCATTTTGGAATGCCATATGCTTTGCAGTCACTAAAAATAATCCATTGCATTGCCTCCTTCTGTCCAAATCCTGTATGATTAACTCTGCTCCCGCCAATCCAACCTATTCACAAAACAGGAACTCTGTTAACAGTATATTTTTAAAAACCTGGTTGCTGTCCAGTATTTATGTTTTTGCCAGGGATGATTTGTATAAGAACTGCACTGTTGGAAAGAAAAATGTTTGGGGTTTTGTTTATTATTGTAGTGTAAGTGAAGCTACTCATCTGTTTAGAAAACACCTTTGAAAACTCAAAGCTTAGTACTTCACATGAGACTTTTCACTCATATTCAGTGCCTCTGGCTTACAAGCAAGTGTCATATGGTTGCAATTAAAAGGATGTCACCAAAACTTCATTGTAAGTAGGGTAACATATGCTCTCTTAAGGGGTTTGTTTCAATTTCCAGTGCTTTGAGTCTTGCTGGGTTTGGGAGTCACATCTTTCACAGCTAGTCAGCCTTCCTGCCTTAGATATGTCAGCTGATGGGGTGCCAGTTAAAACATCTTCTGGAAATGCTGACAAGTATCTGAAGGGAGAAAGCCAACTTCTCCAAAATAAACAGAGGTGACTGAGGAATAGGAGTGGTGAGTTTTGCTCCAGAGGTGGTACATCTATCAGTCAAGCAGACTGTGTGTGGCATTTGAGAAATATTTCCTCTTAAGGGATGGAGAAGGGGTTTCAGTATTTCTACCTTCTGCTGTGGGAACAGCCACAGACTTGCCAAACATGAGCCAGAAATAGGAAAAACAAGTAATTAAAAAGCCCCAGTCAAACAGCACTGAGAGCACAGAAATGAGAGAAATATGTGTGACATTCATGCTTATCATAGAAGGCTAAAGCAGCATAAATTCAGTCCTGTTGCAAGAATGAGCTAAATTAGTGAGAGAGACTCATCTTGCTTGCCTACACTCTTAAAACGCATAGCTGCAAAATTTGTTGGATGTGTTTACAAAGAAATGCCTTGCAGAGCTATTTTCTCATTATGAATTTGTTAGAACTGGGGCAGGCATTTGACTCAAGTTCTCAATTCACGCTGGCACATGTACAATCAAATTTTCCTAGATTTCAGCATAATCTTTACATCTCCTATGCAAAGAGAGCAGGGAAATCAATCTGCAAATTGCACGTTCAAACGCTATAACAACATATTGCCATTTGGTCTTCCTTCATGCAAATTTTTTCCCTGACAGAGATTCCCCCCCACACTTTCATTTTAATCCTTTATTTGGCAATTGCATTTCCCTTCCCATACGGCTCACATCTCAGTGTACACTAGTAATTCAGCTCTGGCTGTCGAAAAAATTAGCAATTTAATGTGCTGGGAGGAAAGTAGCCATTCTTAATTGTTTTCCCATATAGCCCAAATATATTCTTTCAGTTATGAACATTGGGGAAAAAAATTCTGCTGCAGACAAGATCCTATTTCAGTCTGTTGTATGACTGAACTCATCATCACTTCCATAAAAGCCTTAAACATATTCCCTTTGCCATCTGTGTTAAACTTCTTACAAGGATGGTGCTAAAATTCCAGTTGATGTTCATAAAAGCTAATATTTTTTCTTAGCTGCAAAATCTTTATTTTGTTCCTTGGCCATTTACTAATGCTGGTTTATGGCAATAGTATGTTCACAACTTGTAGTAATTAAAATTAAAAATCAAATTAATGTTCTTCACAATTTATAGCAATGGAAAGAAAATATTTTTCTGACACTAATGATCTGTCTCACCAGTGAATTCTGCTTTTATGCTGGGGTGGTTCTGTTTAGAATGGCAGAGTTTAGCAATGTATCTGCCGTACTGTATATCTTAAAGGTGACAGTATTGAAATGTAGGAAGTGTTAACTGTGCAAGTAGTACCAAGGGCATTTAAAAATTCCGAGTGATGTACCAGAGGTTTTTTTCTGATTCTAGCTGAAACTTTTACAAATTTATTTTGTCCTGTTAATTGCTGTTGCCTAAGTTGTGTGATTGCACTCTACCTAAACTTATTATTTTTCCGATATCTTCATAAGATCATATCCTGCTATAGTTACACTAATCTAATTTTACAAAGAATACAAACACACACACACAAAAAAAAAAAAAAAAAAAACCAAAAGAGAAAAGCAAAATATCTCATACCACACCCAAAAATCACCTCCTCATCCCTATTGAGATTAGTAGAAAAATATATCTGAGAAAGATTTAGAATGGGAAATTCCATGCCATGCACCTGGCCATATACATATGTTTTTTAGAAACGGCACTGATAATCATTAACAAAAGTATTTTTTTTTTCCTCAATAGGGTGAATTTTAAAAAGTTGAGAGCAGAGTAATTTTGAGCAGTCCAAGAGTAGTGTCAATATTTGGCTTGTGATGGCCTTAGTCAGAAGAGGGGGCCCTCCTCATACTCAATTTAGGGACTTGCTGTGCTTTGTGAGCGTTTGACCACATCATACATTTAGGCCAGGAGAGGAGATTTGGGCTCACTGTGTGTAATGCCTGAGATTATGGGACAAGGACCTGATCTGATTCAGGACATGACATTAAGCCTGTGGTAATCTACTTTCTTTCCCAACAAAATCTAGCACTGCATTGCTACATTTGTGTATCATTAAATGCCTTGAGAAAAAAAAAAAAAAAAAAAAAAAAAAACAAAAAAAAACCCGCCNAAAAAAAAAAAAAGACTGAGAATAACCTGTCAAGAGTGTATTTTGTGTTTACAATTCAGTCTTGCAGAACTATGTGGTAATTAGTGCTTTCCACTGGTGTTCACCACAAAATGAGTTTTATTTTTAAAGTCTTCTTGTGATGCTTTTTTACGTTTCTGACAGCAGCATCAATGGTCGCAGCTGACAGAGGTCTATATTTCTAAGCCATGTGTTATACTGACAGTACTATGAAAAATGGCCAAAAAAAGAAATATGGCATATTATATTGAATACATAAAAAATTATTTTTTCTCATGATAAGGTGTCCTGATTAATCGTTTCAGACTGAATAGTTGCTCAGAAGTATTATGGAATTTTTGATGCTACCACACAGGACCATCAGCTTAAAAGTGGTTTACAATTACTGCTGTCAGTGTTGTTATTCTTTTTTTTCCCCCTGTGTGGATGAAGAAAAAAACATTACAGTGATTATCTAGTGGATACATCTGCAATGGTATTTTTGTTTGTATCTGTTGTTCTGACAAAAAAAAAATAATCTGTTTTTCTCTCTTTTTTTTTCCTCTGTTGTTTGGAATTGTTTTAAGGTAGACTTCTTTTAGAGAGTGCTAAACTCTGGCAGGTACACACCAAATGCCTTCTCACCTTCTTTGGCATTTGAACCAAACACTGGCTTCAAGGAGGTACACATGTGGTTGGGATGTTCAGTCCACAGGGCCAGATAGAATAAATTTCAAAGCAACAGTCCTTCCCCAGCAAAGGGAGGGGTGCAGAGAGAGATGAGCTTTTTTTGGGTAAAAAAATGATTTAGTAAACCACCCCAAACTACTTGCTGTTATGCCCAGTGGTAACAGACAGGACTCTAGAAGCTAAGGGACATACTCCATCCATGAAGGGAAATCAAGCCAAGCTATGAAAGGATTGAAACCTTTTACTTCAGTGAAAATTCAGCATAAAAGGCACAAAGACATCTAGACTAGATTTACAAATTTCAAGAAGCATAAATTTTTGGGGAAGGTAGCAGAACTATAATTATCCATTCTGTAATGGTGATGGGACACTGGAACAGGTTGCCCAGAGGAGCTGTGGATGCCCCATCCCTGAAAGTGTTCATGGCCAGGCTGGGTAGAGCTCTGACCACCCTGGCCTTGTGAAAGGTGTCCCTGCATGTGGCAAGTGAATTGGAACTGGAGATTCATTAAGGTCCCTTCCAACCATAACCATTCTGTGATTCTGTGATTCTATGAATTCCAATGTTTTGAATCCTCTTTGACCACTGAGGTGCATTTAGTAACACAGCCACAAAGTATGTGTAGGTACAACTTTCAAGCCTTAGGTGGGTATCTTCTCAGATCTGGGATTGTGAAGTGGTATTCTTAATGCCTCAAATAAAAAAGCATGTGTTCTGTTATGGAAAAGGCATTTGAATAATTCTCATTCATCTATTCAGTTCAAACCATTGTATTCCTATATATAGCAAATTTCAATTTATAAAGAAGAATGGTTTGAATTATACACATTTACTGTTAAAATGCAAAACTTGAAGTAGATGGAGGACTCTAGGAGTGAATTTATGAGATTAACACTCAGCTCTTCACATCCGCTGGGAAACTCCTTGTGAGAGTGCAGGTAGTATGTGCTTAATACATCCTGGTGGTGCTTTTGTGTAGACTGAGCGTTGTATTGATTCAGTAGAAACACACAGTGGGGGCATGTTTTTATGTAGATTATCTCATTGGTTAGCCAATATAGGAATAGAGAAGATCTTAACTTGAGTATTTGAGAAAACAGTGGTGCCCCATTTGAATGAATTATCTTTAGCTTGCTCTCAAAGACTTTCTCTGATCAGTGATTGTATCAAAGAGTTGGTTTACCTTTTGTGTGTCTTACAAGTAAAGATTTATCAGCTTTGAGGAAAATAAACACATTGATAGAGCTGGGATAATTGTTTGATGTGTCTGGATCAAGTTGCCTGAGAATACAAACAAAACATATGTGTTTGTATGGTAATGATTAGAGAGGATGATATCAGTTTCTAAAATTCATATTTATCACTATTACTTTGGGTTTTTCCTACGTGTAGTTGAGTACTGTTTAAGTACATGACTTCAGGCTGTTTTCAGTGTATTTTCAAATCACCCAGGGTGGCTAGTTTGAAATATGTATTTTAAATCTTTGAAAGCTTGGGTTTGTCCTCATTCCTTTGTGTTACAGATTTGTGAGCTGTCTGTGTGGAAACCGCTACTTTAAAAAATAGTGTCAGAAGCACGCCAAGCACAATGACAGTGCACGTTTTGCAACGAGCACTTGCTCAACGCAGAGAGATCTGTGAGATCTACTCTGTGGCAGCCGTGAAGGCAATAACCCCTTACAAACAGCACATCTTGAGATTAATAAACACTACCTTGGCTTCAGCATCTGGAGTGCGAGTTCCGTTTTGCATAGAGTGACCTTGGTGGAAGCAGTGAAACGGAAGCGTGTGTTTGTGCTCAGGTGTGTGTGACTGAATTTATCACTTGCTCTTAATACCAGCTACAAGGAAATAACATCCCTCGCTATTTCCTGCTTTCTTACTTTATCATTATTACTTTACAGCTTTATTCATCCAGGAGACATACAAAAGAACATCTTTACCTCTGTTGTTATCAATGTTGTTTCCTTTAAGATACTAAAAGAAAACATCTCTGAAAGATGCCCTCATACATTTTTGTTCGAGGACCAAATTCAATAGCTGCTGATGTCAGATGCAAGATTGATATTGAATTAATTGAGTGCCTAGACTTTATTAACCTTTATCCAGCATGAGGGAGAAAGTTACTGCAGGTAACCTGTTGCAGTAGACAGCTGGCATAAGGTGGTGTACTTGTACCTTCTCACAGTTGTAGGTGTCGGGTTTCTGAGTTTGAATCCTTCCATATACGGGGTCTCCTGGCTGCATCGTTTTGAATGCAACTCATCTTAATCAGTTCTCTAGTGAGAGAACAGAACCTACTCATCAATTTTACAGCCAGCAATATTTTGCACTGTTGTTCAGAAAAGGCTTCTAAGAGCAGATTTTTTTTTTTTTTGGGAAGCACTGCATGTTTACACTATTCTGCATTGTGACTTTGCTATGTGAGTGGAAAAATTTTAACTGTCATGGTTTCTTTTATGGACTGACCAAGTATTTTGATTTAATTTACTAGTGACTTTCAAAATGTCCTGAAGAAGGACAGGAGTAGTATCCATTCCATGTGTACAGTGTTTCCTAGCTGCTGTTCATTTGGTTCTCCAGACCTGGCTGACCTACAGGCAGCAACATTAAGAAAACATATTTTCTTCTACTTCTGCATTTCAGTTTTAATTTTCTGAGGTGATAAACAGCATTAGAAAGCCTATGAGGAAACGTTGCTAAGAGCCAAAGGTGGGGGAGCTTTAACATTTGCAACTAGAGGTTATAAAAATAATATTCTGAAGAGTCAGGATTGACCCTGGTTTAGATCATGTGATGGAGTTACACATACACGCCCAGTATTAATAATAAAAACACTGTCAATGAAAAAATGCGCAAAATAAGAATAATGAGATGGATAGACATTTTCAGATACAGGGCCTGATTATTTCTCAGTGAAGTTTTTCTTCAAAGAGTTTCTACCCAGTGAGTGCCTTCTGACTCATAACATACCTCAGAGAATTGAAGTATTCTACATGGTAAGTTTAATAAAATAGCTGAGTAGCACACTTTAGAACCTAGTCACATAATAAAGCCACATAGCTGTGCATTTTGAGACCATCTGTATTGTGAATACAGCAACAAGTGTCACTCACATCATTTACCACACAATAACAGTCAGGGAGCTATTTTAGGAGCAATGGTCCTTACATTGCAGACATCTAGCAAGACACTGCAAAATGCAATTTATTTACTTCAGTGCTTCACAAAGATTAACTTTATCCTTGGGAGGCTAATAACCCTAGGCTCCCTTAATAGTCCATGGAAAGAAATAAACTCTTTCAGTTGATTCTGAGCAGACCCCTAACTTGAAGGATGCAGACCGTTTGGAAAGAGTACAAAAGAGATCAGGAAGAGATTTCAAAACAGTGATCTTCTTGTAAAGATTGTGGAAATTTGACTTTTCATGAAGGGGAGATGACAGAGGGATATGAGCATTTTAAAATATGTAACAGACTGCTGCAAAGTCTGTTGTCAATGTAGACAGTGAATAAGATAAAATAATAATACAGTAAAGAAGGTTTATATTAAACAGTAGAGAAATCTTCCAGCAGTATAGATATGGAAGCATGATGAAAGAATTTCCCTCAGTAGATTACAAAGATTCAGTCATTTGTGGGCTTTAAAAACAGGTAAGACAGACGCCTCTAAAGAATGCCATAAATATAATTGATTTCACCTGGAGAAATCAGTGGAATAGATGATCTATGGAGGCTTCTTAAAGCCCTAAGATTTTATGACTTCCTCAAAAATAGTTCTATTTTATGGAATGGGTTAAGGGGATTTCTGCCTTTAAACGGACTTTAACTTTTGCAACCATTATCCTTGTTCAGTGTTCTAGAATATCCACTGAAAGGTTATCAGATGCTGTGTTCCTTCCAATAAGAGATAATCAGCCCATGGATTCTATGATTGATTTCCTGCCTATGAGCAACACTTGATATATAATGCACTTGACACTATATAATCTTTTTATAATACACATGTGTATTAAGGCATTTGATGTTATTACTTCAGTATTTTCTTAGCTCTGCTGAGAGATTTGATTCCCCACTGATTCTATTTCTCCTATGATAATTCAGTTTACTAATAAAGTGTTCTGAACTGTGAGTCAAGATTTATACCCAGTTTTCATTCCAGTACTTAAAGATTTTTCAATCATCTCTTCATTCACTGCTCCTACTGAAAAAGTAGACATCACTGATATCTTTTCAATGCAACACATTAATTTTTGTCATTGACACACAAATTTAACAGAGGCCATATTGGGCTTACTTCTTTCATTTTTTACAAATGAAGCAGAAAATAATTGCCATGAACCAAATTCACTTATTACAGATTTGTATTTCAATATAATACTATTTTTCTCTGTGTGCTTGCTTGTAAACAATTCAGTGGGTTTCGTCCTACAGGATATGTTAGTATGTGCACTTAAGGAGAAAACAATAAAAAAAAAAAAACCAAAAAGCAAGAGACTAAGATTTCAAATGGGCTGTTTTCATATTTTAAATTTATATAGACGGCAACATCTTCTTTAATCAGTAATTCCTTGAAATTAAAGTCCTTTAGTATTGTCCTAAGTTGAAAATCTCAAGAACTATTTTTTTTTTATTAGATCTTACATTGTCATTTCCTAATGTTCAAATTGAATCTATAATTTTTGCAAGCAATCTAATTATGATTAAAGTTTTGGTTTAATTAGATTTTTAATCATAACACCAAGTGTGTTGCTGGCTAACACTTTTTCAGTGGGTGAAAACTCAATGAGTTTCTGTCCAACACCACCTTTTGTCCTTTTCTTACAACATTTATTAAACTCTTCCAGACATTTTATTTGAACTATTTTAGCAAAGTTTATCTGGTTAGAAAAAAAAAAAAAAAAAAGAAAGAAAAGCACTATAAACATTGTCAAGTGAGCTCAACTACAGAAGTATTAAATACAGAAATATTTAAATAGTCACACACTTGTGGATATGACCCTACAATCAATCACATAGTCGAGTTACTATTCTTGCAAGTAAAAAAAGATCATAAATTCACTAAAAGCACACAAATGTGAATGCAGCTATAGGCAATTTAAATTATGTTAACTTCCTGCAATAGTAGTTCAAGATCATCCTAATCTTAATTTTAGTTCATTCTACTTTAAATCATGCTTGGAAAAACTATATAGAGGTTTTGAAGAGCAGGTTCTATTTATTTTCATTTTATTTATTATTTTTCTATAAATTAAGTAGAGCAATTAATCTTTTATTTCCTCTCCCCTTTTTCCCCAGTAGGACAATAGGTACAATTTAAAGAACCTGCACATCCCCCAGGTGAGCTGAGGTGCTGGAAAAGGACAACACTTATACATTGTATAACAGCTAAATAAAATTATTTACAAAAAAAAAAAAAAAAATTGGATAATTATGCGGTAAAGCCATTTGCTAGAAAACCTGCTATGTTTTTTCAGCAATGGTAGGGAGGCCAGCAAATGAGAATGGCAAATTATTTTCATGTAAAACGTTATGAAGTTATATGATATCTAGTAGAACAGAGGTCAGAAATCAGCAGTAGAATGGGCAAGAGAATATAAAATACTGTGATGTCGTGTGAAGGAAGTGCAAGCCATCTTCACTGTCATTCTTCTCAGTTTTTCTCTTTGCTAAGAAAGGCTAGATGACCTGAATTCAGGCTACAGACAGTAAATCAGCAGAATGTTGAAGAGATTTCTGTTTTTTAAAATCCTTAGTCTGGTGAAAAGTTTCCTGCACACATTAATTCTTGGCATTTTCTATATGAGGAGACCAGTGCCAGTTCTTTAGGGTTACATGTTCATGTCTCTGGAAACATTTTTTTTATTTTAAATGTTCAGAATGATGGGAATATGCATGAGCTTAATTCTTTTTCATTAAAGGAGTATATAAATGCCTATTGTTTGTGATCTAAGGAATGAACTTGGAAATAAAATGTGATTTTAAGAACTGAAAGAAAGCAAAAGGAATATCTAAGCAATCAAATGTGGTCTTTATTTTTCTGTAAACTGCCTTGAATTTTGATCCTTGACTCGGGATTTTAAGTGTTTGAGATTGGCAGTGCTTCATGTGCGTAGTCTTCTTGGGAGAAATTTTCTTTCAGCTAGTAGATGAACCATGAAATTGCTGAAATCAAATGGAGTTTCAGGATTGCACATAGAGCACAGGCAGTTTTTCTTTGTTTACAGCAGTGGATAAAACAATGTGCCTGATGAGCTAAGCCAAGGAGAAGCATTTCTGCAGAGATACATCATGAGTTTTTGCATTGAAAAAACTTGCATTGAATCAGTGAAGCAAATTCTCTGCTGCTATAAATTGTTGTAGATTACAGTTTTGTTAAAGGATTGCTGCTGTCCAGTCTGTGCATCTTCCATTTATGTTCCTGTGCTTACCCACCTATAATTCTAGCCAGGGTTCTCTCAGAATCAAGTTTACTACTTGTGTATCTGATTCCCTTGACAAAGTCAATTTTAGACCACTAAGGATTTCAGAATTGGGTGGGGCTACACAAGGTATATAGCAAAGGAAAAAAATTTATTTTGCATGCATTCCTCTAAAGGGAGTAATTAAAAGGGGCAGCAGGGTAGTGGTTTGAATTGCTTTGGTATAGAATGAAGTGTCTAGTAGAAAGCGATTTTTTTTTCAACTGGCAGAAAGATACGGACAGTCTTTCTGAAGGATGAGCTGATGTAAAACTTTGTCTCTAGTAGGATTAATTGCATCTTGTAAATTATTACCTTCTGAATCCCCATTAACAATAACAATCCACAGTAGGTGTTATAATGCTAATGATAATTGCATAAAAAGAGTATTGAAAATGCGATTATTAGAACTTTTTTCTTTCTTAAGATGTTTTATCTGTTGTAGTAATTCAATTTGATTAATTTTTTTACAGGTCAGGAGGTATTTTTTTAAACAAATTTGTTAAATGACTCTGGTACTTCAAGCAGTAATAACTATCAAGGTCATCCTTTTTTTTCCCCCATCATATCCTGCAGAATGAGTTTCTTAAAGCCTCTAGCCATTTAAAGGAGAGGTAATAGGCAATATACTTAGGGGACATGATAAGGGGATTTTTCTTGGGGGGAATTTGCAGAAGAGAATTGGTGCTTTTTCTCTCTCTCTTTTTTTTTTTTTTTTTTTTTTTTACAGATCAACTCACTAGAATTCGCATGAAAATCAGACAGTGTTTTGAGAAGTGTAAAGAGATGACCTCTGAAAAAAAGTAAAAGTAAAATGAGTCTGTTATATCTGGGATGCTAATACCAGCTTTAGAAAACCCAAAAGGAAGCAGTCTCACAAACTAGAGTGCATTCACGGATACATTCATTAAGATGATAATTAATTATCAAGGACTTGCATGTACACTATTTTTTTTTTACACATAATAAGTGCTTTCACTAAGTTAACTAAGATCTATTTAATTTCACATGTGATGCTCCTCAGCATCACATCCTACAAAACCTCTAACAATACTACAGTTGTGGTGGCATGGAATTTTGTTGATCCTAATTTAATTTTCTTCATTTATATGCTTTTGTGTCAAGACAAGAAGGAGAAAAATGGTAAATACTAAAAGTCTATCAAGTTTTATACACAGTCCAAATTATACCTCAGAATCACATAAAAAGAGGTATTTAGAAGAATAAATGTGACCTTTTTGTGAAAAAAAAAAAATCCAAATGAAATAATTTCTAGCCAAGGATCAAGTATTTTTATTCAAAAACGTGCTTATACAGTAAACTTCAATGCAGATTCTTTATGCACTGTTCTGTAGGTGGACCTTCCTGGATTTTCATCTCCAATAACCTTTTAGAAATGGTAGACATTTACATCATGAAAAGCTCTATCCTCCACTGGAAAAATCCCCACATTTTTAAGGGGAATTTCAGTTAAGACTCAGAATCTGCTATAAAACTTATACTTTGTTCCTGCTAGTTCAGGTAATTGGTTCCTCACTTCTGTTTCTGTCTGACCTGTAGAGAAGTCTGTCACAAAGACAGAGGCAGGTAGGACGTGTATGGCATAGGAGCAGATGATATCAAAGGACACCACCAGATTTGAGAAGCTGTGGTAGCTTCCATTTCATAATGAGCTGAAAGTAAATTTTAAAAGTATGATGTAAAGGGATTAACTATGTTGGTCTCTGTAGTCCCATAAAAAGTACCAGTGCCTTGTTTAATAAAAACTTTTCTTCTTTTGCTGTATGTTGGGAAAAAAAAAAAAACCCACAACAAATGAGCAAACAAACAAAGAAGTAGAACATCATCAGGCAAATTGTAACAGATTACATTACTGAGGCAAGCAAAACTAGGGAAAATGTTAAACACCGTCAAAGCTTAACCAAGACAAATATTTTGGTTCACTCTTAAATGTGAAAGTCAGATGCACTGCTGGGGTCTAATAAGTGACTTTTCTATTTAGCCAGTTGTTTCTCTTCACAACATTCAGCTACCTGGTGA
Source organism: Rhipidura dahli (assembly GCA_013399225.1). NCBI lineage: Eukaryota > Metazoa > Chordata > Aves > Passeriformes > Rhipiduridae > Rhipidura > Rhipidura dahli. The sequence continues at coordinate 498,160 of VXAC01005130.1, read as the reverse complement.
CTAATTTGTGCCAGGTGGCATTTCTCCAAATATGTGATATTTCCATGTCTCTGTTCACAGCTTTCTGCAGACAGACAGATAAAAATACACCAGCATATCATTCTACCTGTGGATGAATGAAAATGCATATGACACTGTGACTAATTTAATAGCAGACCAAAAATGCAGTACAAAGCAGAAGTTTATTAATGATTTTAGGGTAAATGAAATTCTTATTAGAAAGCTAAAGAAAAGCTAAGAGAACAGGCTAAATATGTTCAAAAAACAAAACCGTGCACACCAGAAGGAGAGATCTAGACCAAATACAATAAATCCCTGTATTGTAAAAGCTTAAAATAAATACTGTTATCCTCTGATTATCAGTGTTTATAGTGGCTTTAAACACTGAACTTTAAATAGCTATTGCATTAGTCAGCTGCTTGAAGTGAAAAAAGAAACTAGATGACTGCCAGGTTGTCAGAGGTCTCTGGTTTATTTGGATCACAGAACCCAGAAGTTTGCTGTAGTGTACATTTAGTTCCTAACCAGTTTGGTGCTTCAAAGGTAGGTTTCCCCCACAGAACTGCAGAACAGCAAAGAAATCAAGGTTTCCCATTTCCTTCTCTGCACTGAAGACTCCCATTCAGGAACTTGATGTAGGGCACACCTGGCCACTGTGAAACTTCATCAAAGGGACTTTGTTCCCAGAAAGAAAGAGTCTTAGAAGAAAAAAGCTTGGAGGTGGTCTCCTTACCAACTGGGAAGGAATATTTTCACTCCCATTTTTTTGTGGGTCTAAAATAGGAGCCACATGTTGGTGATATGAAAAAGTTTCTGGAAGGGAAGATGAAAGATATTAACTACTTTGCGGACAAGATATCCGGGAAAAGTATATAAGAAAAAGGGTTTATAAAAAAATGGGTTTTTTTGGGAATTTGGCCAAGAACTGAAGAGTGAGAAAAATGATTAACAATAAAAGTGATTCTTATTGCAAACAGTTTTGCATCTGAGTAATTTTTTTTAATACTTAATATTTCTGCTTTCCAAACTGTGAAATCTACATCTTCCCACTGAAGATTTCAAAGCAGCAAAAGAGCAAAACAAGAGAACAAAAGAGCAATGCATTGTTTATATAACCTGTAGTTTGCATATTGGACTTCTGTGTCTATTAGAAGAATTGGACTAGACTGTGGCAGAACATTACTGTGTCCAAGACACAGAAATGTATTCATTAAGAACACCTTACTCTTGATCCTTATAGCATTTTAGACTCCCTTTTCACTGTCCATGGAAGAAACATGAAATTAGCTTTTGTTAGCATTTCCTGATTACTAAAATATAGTTATCTGGTAGTTTTAAGAAAAGTTCATGGGATTGTCAAACCCTGCTGTTTAAAAGCTGTAGAAGTTCGACCATTAGTGGATTTTGAAAAATATGTTTTCCTCTTTATTTCTCTGTCTCCAGGGTTTTGTAGCAGTATTGATCTTCAAGTCAATGCCTCATTATGTTATTCTGTGAAACCACTCATACCCTATTGCTATGTAAGTGCAGCCACTGGAGAAAAAAAGTGTATTTTCAAGGAAATAATAACTTGGATTACAAGCAAAATCAAGACAAGGAAAAGCAACAGAAGAACTTTCACTTGAATCTATGATCAATGATATTTGACTTTATCTGGTGCTTAATTGGTTGGTTCTTCAAGTGTTTAGAATGGTGGATTACTTACCCTGGTTAGTGGGGCTTTTTTCACAGCAACTATGTACCTTTGTATTGATCAGGGCTGTGTGCTTGGTCATGATTGCACTGTAATGGATCATTCAATGGAAAGAATTTACTTGAGCACTGTTAGCTCTTAATAAGTCACCACATGTTCACTGAACAGTGTGATTATTTTGTTCTGTTCCAGAACTGAAAGATGCTGAAGCAATAATATTAGGAGACAATTTACAAAGCATTGTTATCAAACTGGCAAGATTAAAATTGAAATATAGAGGAGCAATGTGAGCTGCGAAGAGCCATTAATACTTTTGACTAGTTTTGGTTTTAACTTTAAACTTATTCAATTACTGCTATGTGGAAGTATATATGTGTAGAAAGTCACACTTGTCCATACACATGTGCCTACACAGGGTTGAGTGTGTCCTGTAAGTAGGAATATGATTAAGCAATCATATAAACACATCCTTGTGCTTTAGCTGGTCTTCAGTAAAGAAGGATTTTTTTTTTTTCCTTTCTTATTCTAATTCTTATACTAATTCTAATTTTACCCTTGCTAAATTTTAACTTCAGTTAAACGTGGATGATGGCCAGCTGCTGAGAGCAGACATTCATCACTTAAAGATACGTAGTTCAAAAGGACTAAGATACTTATTACCTGTAGTTCTGTTCATTTTCTTTACTACTTTAAATTTAAGCATATTTCTTCCATTTCTATGAAAAGTAATAATTTAAATTAAAATCTATTTAGACTTCTTTTAGGTCAGAGTTGCATTCAGGCATGGGTTTTTAATTATTGTCATTAGCAGGAATTCCTCTACTTAGTAAACCTCCAGTTTCTTGTAGATTTCAGTAACGCCACAGCCAAGCATAGAAATCTTAAAAAGAACTCATTATCTAAATTGTGTGTCCCTGTGTAATTATACAAGTCATTCAGCAAAACATTTCTGTTATCATTAAACAGCCAGTTGGCTCCTGTATATTGATATGCAACCACAATGACTTCAGCTGAGGAGATATTTAGTGTTGCAGAGCATAAAATAAACACAGAACTGTTGACATGACATATTTAGGACAAAAGAAGCATACATACACTAGTTAGAAAAAAAAAAGGCATACTAAAGATTTCTGGTTTGGAGACACTGTGCAATTTGTTCATATAAATCCTTTGCAGAGTTTCTTTTTCAGTTATGAATTCAGAGCATACCCTACAGCACTTTCTCATGAAGCAGCAACTAATTGAAGAATTCTCTCTATTATTTATGGACTTTACATTAGCTTAAAATTCCCCATATTTCACAAACAGTTTCTTTAGGATGGAGGAGCATAACCTTGATCTAGATTCTACAGTTAGATTCAGTTAAACTCATGTAACCTTATTGCTTCTCAGCCTATGTCCCAACACTGGTTTTATCTCAAGAAAATGTTCTTCTTGAGCTGAAAGAGCGTGATGCATCTTTTAATAGAATTATTTTTCACTGGAAACATGGCAGGACAGCGATTGCAGCAAAGAATTTATATAATGCAGTGTGGAATGCAAAGCATCTGAGGCAAGGGCAGAGAAAGATTTAAAGATAGCTGCTTATTCAAAAGTGTTTTGTAGATTGTAGATTCATACCCTAATCAGTGTTCACAGTGTGATTGAGTAGCTTTATCTGGAAAGCTGTTGCCTTAAGTATAAAAATTATTTACAACAAAGTCTGGTTATATGTGTATGTGCATGTAAAGGAAGTAAATAAGACATTTATATATGGAATTTTTTTCCCATCAGAAAGGCAGTGTGTTTAACAGTGAAATCTGTGTATTTGACCAGTAAAATACCTTGTTTTCTTAATGTAAATAATAGGTAGAGCAATTTTTTTGTCCTGGAAGTGTCATTTTCTTTATCAGACATACGTTTTTGGTTGGGAGGACATTTTTCATCTGGGTGACCTTTCAAACAATCATCTGCACACAGACAAGTGTAATGAATCTTCTTCTGTTTTCTCTTTTCAGTTCTGCTAGGTATTTGTGACAGGGTAGTTCATTATGGTTTTTTCTTCTGGAAGTTGCCTCAAACTTTTTTTGAATTAAAGGCATTTTGTTCCCCTCTTTTGAAAAGAAGATAAGAATAAAATCAAGCGTTTCTGGAAAAGTCTTGACAGGACAGTGAAATGCAAGCAGTAATTCCAAGGACTGAATAAATTGTGACTCAGACCAGGATATTATTTGTGGCAGTAACAATTAATGTAGGAAATATATTTGCATGGGTTTTCAAAAGCAGACTGGAGTCTCTGGAGGGGAAAAAAAGCCACAGTAGTTCTTCCCCTTACTCCGAGTTTATTTTTATAAACTGAACACGTTTGTTGGTTAGCTCACGTGCATAACTTCAGACAACCAAAATTCCATTTCTATTTTTATTAGCAGAAAGTCACACAAATTACAGAAATGTCTTTGATGTACTTTTATTGGTTTTGCTAGAGAGTCTGCCTATACCATAAATATGCCTGGAACTGTGTCAAGGCAATGAGGCCAGCTGGGTACCCTGTGTCTGTGTGCAGCCTCAGGAGCAGCGTGGCTGCTCACTGACTGCCTGCTGGGAACAACCCCTGCCCCGTGCTCTCCTCCCCACACTGTGACTGGGAGAGGTTGTTCCAGGAGACAGATATTCCAGGCAAAATCTCACTCAGGCACTGGTGGTTTTTTCCTTTAATGACTGTGAGATGCTGAAACAATTGAGAGGTTAGCCTTAGTGGCTTATCCTTCTCAGTTCTTTGTGTGGTTTGCCTAAAATAAAAGTGAAAAAAAAAAAATCCCAACTCTAAAATAGTCACTGTTAGAGACATGTATATGTCTAGGCATGAAAGAACACCTTTTTCCAATCACACCCATTTCTCTCATATAAAGAAATATCATGAAGTGATTCATAAAGGCTTATTTATTGAAGTTTTCCATAACAAAGTGCATATATGCCAGTGATGTAGAAAACAAGCTACTGCTAGGAACTATTTCTCCACTAATCAACGTTGTGAATAAAACAAGAAAAAAGCAAAGCTATACTTTCTTTATAACCAGAATGTAAATTCAAAGGTGAAGTATAGCAGATGAAGTGTAAAGGAAAAATTCAGGAGGAAAATGTCGGGAAAACTGAATATATACCAGTGGTTAGTTTTAAAATTTGGTCTGAAATATCTTCACTAGCAAACATTTAATTTGCTATATTTATTACTGGGGCTTGCAGTTAAAAATGCCATGGTATTAAGCAGGAAGAATGTTAGTAAAATATGTTAATTAGCAATTAAAGGCAAGGATTCTGATTTTATTTACTCCACTAAACTTGAAATAATGTTAGGTCTTATCAATTTAATTTCAATATCAGCTTTTGACTGGGAATAGGCAGTAACTTAGACAAGAATCTTTTAATATTTTTTCTAAATCAGTTTTTCATGGATGCTTCAAGGGGGATAAGCAAAGAAGGGACCAGCTGCAGCTTTCTTCAAACAGCAGAGAGTAGGGAAAGTGCCATTCTTATTCTTTGTTCACTGTTTAACCCCTATGATTTCTTTCTTGCTTCTTCAAAAGACCTGTATCATCAGTTACTTTGAAAAGTACAGGTATTTCAAACCTTTTGATTATAGATTGCCAGGAGTGCAGCCTTCCTTTTGTCTATTTTAAATATCTAAATTTGCCTTAGAGAATCTAAAGAAGCACCTCACAGGTCTTTTTGACTAGCATTTATAGTATTTTAATGTTGAATTTTTTCTCTTCTTTGAACACCAAAAGCTCATCTGGATAAAAGAGGGCTTCTGTACACTTGGGGACAGTGGATATTCTCCAAGGAAATTCTGTGGTTCAATGAAAAATTCCGTCCATATGAGAGCTGTATAAACCTGACCCTCATGACTACACTACCAGTAATTCAAATAAAATCATATATAAACTGGCATGGGGTCATAGCACAAGCTACAGTTGTTATTGCTGTGCAGTGATGGATGGGCATATAATAATGTCAAAAACTGATACTGATTCATGAAGGTTCTTCTACTTTCAAAATAAGCAACCTTCACCTTGCCTTCAAAATCTTGCCGGGGGAGGGAACCATTTCCCTTCCTTGGCCTAGATAGATATTTCAAAAGCTTATTCCCTGATACTTGTTATATTCACAAACTATTTGTCCTAGCTGTTTGCATGATTTACAGCAGAAGGGATTCACCCTACATGAGAAATCATTGTCTGGAATAAATAGTACAGAGGTGGTATGCACAGCGTAGAAGACATCCTGAGGTGAATGGCGGCCAAGAGGGTGTGATGGGAGTTAAGTTATGTTTTACTTATAACTGTTTTACGTCCCTTTGTGATGTATAGGTGGCATGATGCAAGCTGTGAATCTTAAACATTTGTATTTCTGTTTCAGCTTTGAGAAGGGAGAAATACTGTGCTCTGTTTTAATTGGATAACTTTGGCTCAAGCTTTTAAGTGTGACAAATGGAGATGTGCCAAACCGCCTGAAAGTAATTCGGGTTGTCAGTGAACCTCAGTGGCTGCCAGTTTGCAGACAATTTCTAGTCTTCTTGGGTCTGTCACATCTCTTTCACACCACCTATTTACCATCTGAATAGAAAGCCAGCACTCTGAGACATAAATAAATGTATTTTCTTTAATATGACAGTGGTTTTTTAAGGCACTTGCACTACACCGAGCTACACATCATGAACCAACCTGAACTTCTGCAATGACACAAATTGCAGACAGGTCTCCTCAAGCAAGCAACAATTAAAGTGCTGTGGGAAGCCAAGGAACATAATTAATGATGCGGCGAGTTTGTGGCTGCCATGTAATTTTCTTATGTTGGAATGATGTTTGTGTTGGGTTAGCTCATTCTCCCCAGGACACCTGAAAGGATATTTGTGATAGAACAAACAAACTACCCCTGTGGATGTGACAGCAGAAGGCTTTGTTGCTTTATGAGTCTGATCCAAAGATGCCTTATGTTCTGTAGTTTACAGGAAATCCAGGGTAAACCTTTTATTTACAGATAGGGAACACTTCCCAGAACAGAATAAAAAAGCAGCTGATTAATCAGCATGCAGCCTTCATCTTGTAGGGCCTAGCTGCCTGGGCCTTTTTAACATTTGGAAGATTAGTCTTGGTGAGAGAAATGTTGTGTGGAAATGCCTTTGATAGCTCTGTGCTTCAGTCTATCATGCTTTAGAAAGGGGATCACTCAGACTTGAAAAAGTCTGCATGTTAGAACAGGGGATGTTCATGGCTGGATAAAAAAATTACCTCATTCTAGTTCTATACTGGTGCTCTTTGAAGAAAAATGAGAGGAAAGCTTGCTCTGCAACTTCAGTTGATAAAATCTGTTTTCTGGAACATTACCAAATCTAAACGTATATCATCTATGAGAAATAAGACAGAAAAAAGGGTTGTATTCATAAATAGGCTTGGAATACCTAGGCAAATGCTAAGAAAACAAAAATAAGGAACATTGCCCTGCTATTTCGACCCTTAAATTATGCAGCTGTTCATTACCAGAATTATATATCTCATGCTGCCCTTTGGAAGGAAGGCATGGTGCACAGAGCTGGAATAATTGCTGAATTATAGTACAATAAGAAAGGCCTCCTAAAGTGTCACATGCATGTAGAGGAAGATAAGAAAGGCCAGCTTAAATTCTTGGCATTTTAAAGAAGGCAGTCAAGAAACCCTTTGAATTCTTTGGTGTTCTTTCCCTGCAGTTCATCTACATTTTTATGCATGTCTGACAAAGCATCCCATTCATGTGTCAGCACTCTCGTCTCTGGATGCATTAGTGTTTATTACAGGCTGAATTTGCAGATGCTACCATTTGAAAACAGTAATAGAGCCAGTTGTGTGGCCTTAATAGTTATATAATTAATAACGATTTCATGCTTCTCTCCCCAGTGCTTTTGAAATAAAAACAGCTACATTAACATGGTCAAGCATAACAGGGCTCAATACAATCCTGTAAGCCTAAATTGTTTTACCATAACAGGCTTTGAATTTTACTCTGAAATAAAATGTGTTGTGTTAATCAGCTTACTGTTAATGAATGATTTGAGTGACACATTTGGCATATTTTTGTACATTTAGCTGTGAGAATATTTTTTTTTACATTGATCATACATAAAATGTATACTCCGAAGAGTGGGCTGGAGTGTCTTGAGTCTTTTGTATTTGAAAACAATGTGCATTTTTCATGTCCCAAAAGTTTATCTGTAACTATAGTCTGGAAATTAGCCTAATTAAACTTTTTTTTTTTTTTTTTTAATTCCTTGCAGTTATATTTCCAAATAGTGTTTCTCTTCATGCTTTTGGACTGAAATTATAATACACATAATCACACCCAGACTTTTGATGAAGCAAAGGTCATACAATATTTCTGGTTGAAATATTAGTTATACAGAAACAGAACCTGTTGGTAAAAATAAGAATTACAGTCTCCTAGTATATTTCATGCAATAGTGTTTTGTGTGATTGCATGTTAAATGCTTCCTCGTGTTGACTAAGGTAAAATCATAAAAAAGGGTAATTTGGTAATACATCAGGCTCTCTATTTTATTTATTTCATTGGGACTTGAAGACTTCAGTTATTCCTACATTTTGAAATGAAAAAAAAGACCAATTAATAGATGTTAATAGATTGGGAGAGCATTTAAAGATGTATGGGGTTTCTGTTCATCTGTTGTTCTTTTATTCTATTGATTTGTCCAGCATTTTGAAGGTGATCAAGTCAGTAAATTATCTTTCAATCAGGATCAAATTCTAGGTAAATATTATGGCAAAGGAATTATTAAGGACAGTAAATATTTTAAAGTCTGTCCCTCTGTTGAGTAAATATTATAAAACTTTAGAAAAGGTAAAAGCAAAGCAAACCCTTTTGATTGCAAAGACAAAAAAAGGCAATGACTTGTCTCTTAGAGGATCCAGCTAACAGAGTTTATATGTCTGGGATTTGGGAATGATGAGCGAATACAGAGAGAGCTCTGATAGGCTTACTCTGTGGCTGTGCCTAGGAAACAGGATCCCCATTATTAGAGCTGAAAGACAATTTTATTGCTTTTATCTCAGATGCCCTTTAACTGTGTTCACGGAGTAGCTTTTCCAGAACTTCTAAGGATTCTGTATGAGGGTTCTTGTGTCTTTTTCTTATAGTCCATTTACTTTGCTCTGCTATAAGCTAGGCACTAAAAGCTTGTATCACTTCTAATTTCAATAATATCTCTCCTGTGTAGATGGGACAGAAGTCACTTTTCTCCTTGCTGCTTTCTCAGTGACCCAAGAATAGGATGCTTGAGAGGGGAAATAATTAACCAAGTCATCAATGCTTTTTGCTGTCTCCTAGCACAAGTACCTCAAGTAGTAAAGTACTTACCTTACAAGGGAAGTTGTAACTGTCTTGTACAATGACAGTTCAGAAGTCTTTCAGAGACAAAAACTTTTAGTCTTCAAGACATCTGTTCATCTTTTACACTTAAGTTTCCAAAACTTAAGCAGACCTTAATCAGAAGCAATATGACATGTGAAGCATAAAACCATATGGAAATCTATCATCGAGAGAGTTATTGTAGTTGCCTCTTAGCCCAAATCAGTCTGTGGTAGAGAAGACTCTGAAGGGAGATTATGTGCAGGATTCTGGTCTCAGGGCCACATGCTTATGGTGCAAATTACCATGTCAGCACCACCGTGCCTGCACAGCTCCTCTTCTGACAGGTGTTGGGCTGCGAGTGGACTTCGTGTCTATTATTTGCTCATATTATATGTTTGTGGTTGATAAATGAGGTCAGAAGGGGAGCTTCAGGACAAGAAAGTGGGTTTTACAATTGTTCTGTGCAATGGGAGAGTTTCCAAGAGGAAGCACGAAATGAAAACTTAGGGGATTAATGGAGTAGAGCAGAAGATCCTTAGCCCCATGTAAAGCTACAAATAGCATAGGCATTATTTTAAAACTAGAAATTGTATGTTGTTAGGATCTTGACAATTCAGATTTGAATGATCTTTGCAGTTGTAAATGAAAGACGTTACTAGGACACTCTATTAGATCGCTCACTGAAAATTAAACTGTTAAAGCTTGCCATTGAACTGTTGCAGCAATTTGCTCTATGGAAGTTTTGTTTTTAGAAAACAGAATTGCCAAACTGAAGTAAAGTAGTACCTTTCAATTGATAATGTTACTAGCTTTTAATATTAGGAGCTTTGTTTTTGATCATTCAGGATATGGTTTGAATAATGTGGATTGAGTTATTTAGAGTTGAAATTTGTTACAGTAAGTAAAATGCTGTGCAAATCCTTTAAAGAAATAATTTTTTTTCAATCAAAATAGAATAGGGCAGGAAGATGTATTTGTTTCCTTCTTGTCCTGACATTAGTCTGGTTAGCAATAATGTTTGTTGTAAATTTAAATTTACAAGTAAACTGACCTAATTTCATTGATTTATACATGGCTGATATTGAATAGTGTTGGCTTATTCTTATGTCTCTCTTACAGAGACAGATACTGGGGGTGACACCCTCTGAATTTAGCGCTGCTGTAACAACTGATGTAGCTGGGAATTTGGTTTCTGATGTCTGCGAGCAGTTCTGCTTTGAGAGGAAATAAAAAGAGTAAAGGATTTACATTTGTTTTGCGATTCTTTGTTCCTATGGAAATTGAAGACACCTTTTTTTCTATGAGATGAATTTCAACTTTTCATGTCTCTTGAGAATGAATTTCAGGCACTATGGGAGAACAAAAGAGAGCATTTCTAAGCAGGAAGAGTGCTTTCAGCCTAGATACAGAAAACATGACACCCCCCCACAGGTCTGGCTTGCTAGAGGGTTACTAGTCTGTCATCTCTACCACAGTTATCTCAGTACTTCTTTTGAGTGACATAAGAAGACTAAAATTCGGGCCTGTGAGCTGCAGATAGCTTTTCCTGAGATCAAACAGAGAAAAGAATGACTATTTTGGCTTTAAACATTGGATTGTAAATATAGGGCTGTTGTTCTTATTATTGACAAGTACTTCTTTGTACCTCTTTCTCTGCACACTCCAAATTCTATCATCAGCCATTAGCTCGAAACAACCTACCAGGAGTATTTGTTGGTTTCTTGTTTGGTTTTGTTTTGTTTTATTTGAAGCAACTTTGAATGCTTGCCTTCTCTTTATGGCTGCTGCTGTTAAAATATTTATATCCTTGATTTTAAATAAATAAGGCCTCTATGTTTCTCTAAATCAATGTGCTTAAAAAAACCTTTCTCCCAGGAAATTCTGGATGAATGCCAATTTATCCTTAGACTAGAAAGACACTTTCCTGCTGGAGATTTGTAAGCTCTGGCTGAAATGTAAGGATGATTCTGACAGCAATCCTAGGGTAAATTAGGAATAATTTAGCTGAAGGCAACTGCTATTGGTGTAAACAAGACTACAGTCAGCCTTTGCATATATGAGACGTACAGGTATCTTAGTGTAAGTCCCATTGTTACTCTAGAAATATGTTGGAATTAATGTTTCAGTAAATATTTGAATGCTGGGAAACATTTCCCTGGTACCTGTCTTAAAATAGGACATAGACATTTTAAAAGGATATATCATGTATCAATGGGCAATAAATAGAAAGGATTATTTTGAATGCAGCAATTGATGCAGCAGTTGTTTATCTAAGTCATGAGACAAATGGAACAACTTGTGACAAAAGAGAAAAACATATCCAGTGTGAATTCTCTTATTCAGGAGGGAGGGATAACACCTCGTTCAAAAACATCACTCTTTCTGTTATGATTAACAGGACGCTTTACAGGAATACCATCTTTCAATGGTGCTTTGCTTCAGGGAGATATCAAATGGGTCCCTCTGAAAATAAATTGTTTTGCAAGTTTTACTCTTTGCTCTTCTTGGCTTCCTCATTTAACAGTCCAGAAAAGCCCTTAAGTACTTACAGGGCATCCATTGCCATATGTAATCCACAACCTTTTGTGTTGCCTTCTAAGGTATGGAAATTCTATTATCTGAATTTTATAGGTGAGCATAAAGACCCAGAGGAACTAAATGACACAGCTAGGCTCACACATATTGTCATTGATTTGGGAGATATCTTGAAAGATCTGTCTTGAGTTCCTTCAGCTGTAGAAGCTGAGGGTGCCATGTATACACCTGATCTCGGCACTTTGGGTAATTGAGTAGTCAGCAGGGAGAAGTAGACACTTTCAGGGCACAATTCATCTCATTGTAAAGTAAAACCTAGAGGGGTTCAGATGAATCATGTTGTGAAAGAGCCTGTTTAAAGAATTTAGTTGATTAGCTGAAAGGTATTCTTCAATTAGAAATGCCAGTATTTCATCAGGTCATTCCTTCTGCTAGTACTTTCTTTTACTAGATGAGATTTTTCGGAAGCATTCATACTGAAAAAGCCCACCTTCTTGCTAAGAATTCTTATCCTTAATGCTGCAAATTCTCTTTATAAGGAATTATAAATCCTTTCATCTACCTTGTATTAGAAACAGTACATTGTGTCTATAGTGTCTTAATACTGTACTGCTGCACATGCGTCTATTGTACATCAGCTGCCTTGATAGTAGTTAGAAATTAGGCAATTAAATACAAAACAATAATCATCCACTAATAAACACAATAAAGTCTGCTGGTTTTATTGTGGAATATTTGCTAATATAAGAATCTAAATTTTGGGATGGAGTCCAGTAGTCTCTTCATCATACACAGTGTCATTAGATTTATTCTCATGACTACACTGTGTCTTAATTTACAAAATCATTTCTCTATTTGTTTATCAGTGGTTTCCACTTTTTTTCTCTGTCTGGTTTTATTCTTCTAAATGAAAAATGCTAAAATCGCCTAGTCTTCTCTAACAAGAAAGACTCCTTTCTTTTGTCTTTCTGTAATTCTTCTGATAACTTGGTCTCTACTGAAAGTACTTTCTATTTTTATGTCAGAAGCACATTGCATCAGTCCTTTGCCTATATGACCTTTGTCTATATCAAGGTCATTACTAACAATATTATTCAGGATTAGTTCTGGTATTCAGTTATGTGAGACCTCTCTCAACTCATTGAATCAACCTACAGGTTCTATTAGCCTATATTCTTGCTAAACTAAAATAATTTACTATGTGTCACTTTATCACATGCTTTACTGAAGTCTAGAGAGATGAGATTTACTCAATTTCCCTTGTTTCTAAAAATGAAGTAATTTACCACAGTAATCTCACATTATCTATTATTCTTAAAATATATGTGTCAGACATTCCCGTTTATCAGTTGTCATGGTGTTATACTTTCCTCTTTAGTTCTTAGTTTTATTCCTTCAGATCAATTCTTATAGATTTGTGGCAACTTGGGCCTGCTTTTCTCCCCTCCATGTCCGGGTATACATTTATCACACCCCAGTCAGGCAGCACTCATCTTGTACTTCATTTATTTATAAAATGGGTTGGTGTTGAATGCATATTTTCTCTCTGCATAATTTTGCCCACATATCTGTAGTAAATGCCTCCCCAGCAAACAGCAGGTAAGAAACCAAGGTCCACAAAGCATGGACAAGAAGCCTTAGGTGATATGCAGCAGAGCTAGCTTGAGTTCAAGCCACTGCTTCTAGCTGGTGCTGTGGCTGCTGCAGCCCATGCTGAGGTTTGCATTTGTGCAAATAAGTGTGGCAGTCTTACTTAAACAGCCTTGTCAACAAGGAGAGCTTTCTAACTCCATCTTTTAGCTGTAAAATACTAGGACTCCAAAGGTTTACTTAGAAAACTAAGTAAAGAGACACAGAGAATACATTCTCAATGAATAATCTTTAGAACAAAGTATGTTTTTAATGTTACTGCCTTAGAGGAAAGAGATGTACAAGACAGCACTGGACAATTTACCAAGAGGTTTATGTCATTCCCGTGTTCTTTGACAACACAGGAATAGAAACTGACAGAGCATAAAGTTCCTTTGAAAGTCAGACGACTGAGAAGTTGCAAAGTGATTACCTGAGACTGTGAAATAGATTAATTAACAAAGAAAAAAAAATGCAGTGCTTAATAAAAAGTTCCATATTCAAGGTGTCTGCCAGGTGTTTTCTGCTTTCAGTGCTATTTTTCTCCCCACAGCAGGGAACAAAATTTTCCATTATAATCAGGAATACTGCTAGTACTTAATGCCTGAATGAGGGACCAAACACAAATTACAATGTAATCAATCTTTTCAAACTTTTGTGAAGGATTTGTACTCTCACCTTGCACTCAAAAAGGCTGTTAGCATTAGTGGAAGTTTCAGTTGTGTCTTTTTCAGTTTTGTTGGCCTGGCCCACTGTCCTACAGCTACAGCTTTGGTCCCTTAATACTTCAAATATCCATTCTGCTATGGTGAGAGATATCTGAAATACTGTGAAAGTGAAATTCAGAAATGAAATTCCATTATATTTTTGGTGTCACAATGCAGAAAAAAAAAAAAAAAAGGAAGAAAATTTTCTCTACAAAAATTCTCATGAAACTCCTCAGCATTTGCTTGGAGATTGGTCTGAAAGCATTGGTAGAAAATGGGCTTCATCCAGATGGAATCCACTTGCAAGTGACAGAGCTCAAAAGGATTAATTTTGCAAGTTAAAAAGTCAGTTGTTTGATACAGCAATTAGTTTTGAAGAAATAATTAACTGTGTAAGGAAAGGTTTCCAGATGTGTGCACACACATTAAAAGATCAAATGATGAAGTGTTATGGCAAAGCCAAGGGTAAGACACAGCTCCAGATTCAGATGCTAAACCCAGCTATCTGTAATGAGGGCATGTACGTAATAGGTGCCATGACTTCTCGCTCTGTTCAAGGGAGATTTAGTCAAAGCAGTATAATTTAAAGAGCTGTTCAGATTCATTTCTGAACATTAGGTTTGGTGATTTACCATATTTTATTGACTAGACCAACTGAAAAGACTGACAGGATGTCTGCAAATCAAAAGGAGAAATAAGAAAATACATATGTCTGTGGTTCCCATGTGGATATATCCTTTGTTAGCATCTAAAATTTGATTTTAGTCCTATGCTTTTCTTCTCTGTAGCACTACATCACCCCGAGTCTTTAAGCAGAAAATATATAAGAAATTTTCTCATAAGCAGTTCAGATCACAAAATCATCAAGGCTGGAAGAATCTTTCAAGAGCATCTAGTCCAACCATCTCCCTGGCACCACCATAATCGCTGCTAAACCATATCCCCAAGTGTCACATCCAGATGCCTCTTGAGCATGTCCATATGAATGTCTCTAGAACTGAACTCTAAGCTGGAGTGAATCCTACCTTACTTAGCATTCTGTGTTTAATAACCTTAAGTTTTATACCTAAATGAACTACAAAAAGATGCCACATCACTCATTTTTAGTGAAATCTTGTAACTAAATTTAGTGATATAAATTTATAGGAGAAGGATTTGTCATCTAGGCAGCTGAGAAGACAGTGAGACTGAGAGGAATATTTTTTTGGAGAAAAATATAGGGATACTGATGACAATTGAGTTGAAAACATGTCAAAAAAGAGAGTAAGCAAGTAAGCAACTCTACAGGGGCAGCTCAAAAAAAGGGTCTTGAGCTGGAGAACTTGTGAAGGAAGAATTGGTATAGTATGTAGGGAAGCTAAATGCGAGAGGAATGACTTTCAGATCACAAGGGATTTGGTCTGTTTCCTTTAGTGCATGCCTTCCTAAATCAGGCTTACCTGTAAAATTCATTTGTGTTCTATAGTGACAAAAGAACAAATTTTACACCCAATGAAGACAGTAGCAAAACTTCAACCTTTTTCAAAGGGCAGAAGGTATGTGACCAGTGAGTGTGCGGAGAAACGTCTGCCTGTCTCTGTTGTCCCACCAAATAAATTGGCCTGGAAAACATCCTTTTGTCTTATCAGTGAAGTCTAGTATCTCAGGTCATCAGGATTTTAAGCATTTGGCATTGCTTCTAAATAACTTGCTGCCTCTGAAGTCACCATTAAATAACTCGCTTGATACAAGGGTAGTAATCATCTTAAAATTAACTGTTAATTCCCTCATGACTACAGTTTTATAACAGTTTCTCTTCTAAAGCTAAGTTGTTGGCACAAAGCCATGCATTACTTGCTGGTGTTTGCACGGAAAGACAGGGTGTCCTAACCAAGTGTCAGTGATCCTTTTCAGCATTCTTGGTCTCAAATCAGCCACTGGACCCAAGCACAGGACAAAGTCATTAACAGAACAATAATTCTTAGGTGTTTTGACAAGACATTCTATAAATGGTAATTAACATCAGCAGTGCCATTCCTGTCAGGGAAGTGAATGGAAATGTTAAGTGAGCTAAATCCAGTGAGTGCTTTTCCTATTTTGGTGAATCACCCATTTTGTTTGTTTTGTTGTTTTTTTGGTTTTTTTTTTTGTTTTTTGTTTTGTTTTTGTTTTTTAATAAAAGAAGAAAAATATATTATTTCTCTCAGGTTGTTAATCTGTTTCATAAGTTTTCATTTCTACAAGTAAACACAAGCCTGTTCATACTGCCCGTTATTTTCAGAAGCTTGAAACTGATAAGCCTATATCATACATCATTAAATATGAGCCCAAGATTATATCATGCATGTATTTTCTAATATTTTTTCTTTATTTGGTATAACAGTAAATTCCCTGTGGAAAATAAAATCAGTTTACCTTCACATCTCAAACTGGAACCAAGAAAAAAAGAGTGTTCTACCATATATTTACAACTCTTATGTGACTGGACAAGAAATATATGTTTCTAGCCACATTTTGTTACAATGAAATTAATTCTGTGGAGGTAGGAAAAACTCCGGGTTTATCTTTGGGTATTATAAAACCACAATGGCTTGAGGAAATCAAACCAACAGGTTTTTTTGGCATGTTCCTTCCCAAAATTTGCTTCATATACAAACCAAATTTCCCATGATTTTTTTACTAGTTAAGGAACCAGACTGTGTACAGACATAAAAGAGCTTGATGCATGTGTACATGATCATGATCTGTGCTCATAGTAAAAATTCTTCTTTGGGCATCTTGCTTAATCTATTTTAATCTATAAAAAACCAAAAATATTTGATAACATATTCTTGCTTAAAAAAGTGCAGGCACCAGGAGATGACATCCAGTATATTCCTTTAAATGTGTTAGTTTAGACTTACTGTATGTGCATTTTGTGCACTAATTTCAGACAATCCTTTTACTTTATAGTGTGATTTGGATGCAACTTAGAGTGGCCTACGTTCAAGCTATTCTTGCATGAATAAATACAATACAGTAAAAAAAAAAAAAGGTGTAAGATGTTTGGAAGACTTGATTTGCTGAGATTTTTTCATTAAATAGGAAGAAGAAAAAGTTATCAAAAAATAAAGATTCCTCTATGAAATGTGGATTCATTATTTGTGTGAAGTATTATTTGATTTTCTCTTTAGAACCACAAAGACAAATTTTTCTTCACTCTTCCAAGTGATATTTGGAAGCTAGGAAGTATAGATCTTGCTAAGTATCAGGATAGGGTTGTGTGAGTAACCAAAACTGTTTGTTACATACAGATGTTGCCTCCATATTAATTTTCAGTACACTGAGTGTAAGAACTAAATGCAGCACAGATTAAATTTTGAGCATGGTTTAATAAAATGTAAGTGTTTTGACTCAGTAACATTTGTTTAATGGGAATTTTACTGTAAACTATATAAGCTCATTAAGAGACTGATATCTCTGAAAAATGATGTAAATGAACACAGTTTTTAAAGAAAAAGAAGGAATTGTAGCATGGGTGTAGCTTAGACATAATAAAAGAAAGCACTTTCTAGTATTCTCTGTGTAATATGCCTGCAGTTCTGACAACTGGCACTGATCTGAATTTTACAAAATTGGCTAAATGAGATGCTGTTATACAAGCAGAATTAGGAAATGGTTCTTTTGTCTCTGGATTAGTTTAATGACATCTCTGACATCTGTGTCCTGTGATATTTATCAGGGATACATTTTTGTGTAGAATAGAAGACAAAATCAACAATGTAAGCAAGTTTATTAGGCACCTGATTTAAGCACTTTTTTCTGTCACACACTTCACTTATTTAGAGTCATGCAGCATAAGTTAGGAGAACAAGTACTCAGATTTAGGTCCAAATTCTGCTAAGTGAAATGTACTCCAAAAGGTCTTTTCAAGTCAGTTACACTACTTATTTACATAATACACATACAGCATCTGCCAGAAATTTGCAACAAATTTGGTTTAACCAAAATCTGATTTTGGTCTGATTTGTACTGAAGGAAAAAAAGAAAAACTCAGAAGTGGCAAGAAGCGTACTTTAGAAATAGGTATTCCTTAAAAACATGTCTTTCAACTTAATGTTTGTTCACATAGTTGTAATTAACCTAATAACAGAATTAATTGTATATTTTTATGCGAAAAATATTCTTAATTTTTCTTTCTTAATTAACACTGTGTTTTTAACACCACAGCATTTATGTGCATTTTCATATTCTTCTTAGATGAGCTGGTGTCTGGAATATAACAGTTGTAGCTTTTTGATATTGTCTTTCATTTTCCTGCTTGAGTTCCTTGAAGGGTGAGATTACTTTTTTACTTTTCTTGTATTCAAAAGTCATGGGAAGAATGTTAAGTTTGACACTTTCTGCTCCAGATATTAATCTAGTGCCAGGAAAATAATACTTAGGAAATAAGACTGAATGTTTAAAAATACATCTAAGTGATAGAATTTGAAATGAAGCTACACTGACTGTTCCTAGTGGCAGCTTTATGTCATGTATATTTTTGAAGGTCCCAAAGTAAATAACTTGGAACCATTTTTTCCCCAAGGTCCAGACTTGTTACTTTTGGAGACAAAGAAACTGATGAGACCAGTCAGGAATACCTCATAAAACTGTGGTTTGTTTGATTTGAGAAAAAGTAAAATAGGAATGCAGAAATATACTGAAATCTGTAACGATATTCCTGGAAGTCTGGAAAAGTTGCACGACAATGAAGTTGCACACTAAAGTAAGATAGCTTTTCCATAAAAACTTCATTTTAATGAAGAATGCTACTCTTTGTGATTAAAGATAGTAACTCCTGATGTGATGCTATCCTGATTTTGTTTTTACATGTTTCTGCAGTGGATAATAAGAGAAGTAAGGTTATGTTTTGTAGACTGTAGTTTTCTAGTCTTTTTCATCATGTTCTTTTGGACACTCAGCCTACTGCTATTTCTAGAACATGCTTGAAACAACAGTTTTATGCAACATTAAAACATGTAGTGTCTCTATAAGGAAAAAGTAAAATTTCCTGGGAATAGAGTTTCTCTTGTAAAATAAAAATTCTTGTGGTAGAAAAATAAACCTTTATTCTTAAGCATATATTAAACTAAGGGCTAAATATTAGTAGTAGTGATATGTCAAAATTACAGGAAAACTGGCAATATTTGGGCATTACAAAAGAACTGGAAATATTTGGGGAAAATTACTGAATTATCCCTCAAAGAAGATAAACAGAAAATAACAAAACTACTGAAATTTAATACAAGGTTTGTTTTTCATTAACCCTATATATAGGTTGAGAATATCCTGGAGATAAATACAGTAAAAAAACCAGTATGTATCTCTGTTTGAATAGAATTTTTCCCCTACTTTAAAGTTTAAATAGATTTGTGGTTCAGTAAATAAATAACTTACGCAGATACGCTTCTAAATCTGACTAATAAATATAGTAATTTTCAGTTTTTCTAAGTTCTATGTTTTCCAGACTTTTAATTGTATGATCTGTTCTACTTGCAAGAGTTCAGCAAGCCTCAAAAATTATAGTCCTCTATCACTTATAAACAGCAGATTTTCAGGGTGTTCCTCCTGAGGGCTGGAATAATTTTCAAGTATTAATTGCCTGAAAGATAAGTTGACTATAGCAGGCTCCCTCTAGTAAGTCTCTTCTAGGCTTCCCAGAATCACCATTCCTGAATATGCATGAGATGCATCCCCATGTGGGTATTTTGGATAATGTCGTTTTCTGATGGACTGTTCCTTGGTGCTGGAACCATCTTGTTTATAGTAGAAAAACTCAATTCAAATGCATTTTCAAGATATCAGAGTGAATTAGTCTGTCTTCTGGAATGGCAGCAAAGATGTGGACTCATCCCATCCTTTATAAATACTTTGAGCTGGATGTAGTAGCCATACATGGATTCCTCACTTATCAACGGACAGAAACACCTCCAGAAAGTGAATCACTGAATCACTTTGTGCAAATGTTTCCATATGTTGATAGCAGAGGTTAGGATGACTCCACACCCTGCTTGAGGAAGCAATTAAGTTGCTCGCCTTGGGAGCGATCACGTTCACTTTAATATCCATTACCCTCTTATTTCCATCCTGTCCTTAAATTAAGATAGAGGAATTACATGGATAAATATAATAGATATAAAATATGCATAAAAGTAAAAATAAAGAATAGAGATATATAGATATACAAATAAAACAAAGCATATATACATTTTTACAGCACAGTTCATCTGTAGTTGATATAGATTATGTTAATGAATTTTTCTTTTATTCAGTTATTGTTTGATAAAGTCAACATCCTTACTTCAGCTTATTTCAAATTATCATGCCTGCACTCCAGGGAGACAGGACATGTAGTTATCAGAAATCAGAAGATCAGGCTTTTGCTGTAAGTTAGAAGGATAACCAATTATTTTAGACATTTTAAAAAATAATAAAAAATCCAATGAAATTCAACCTGAATGGATTTATTTTTTATATTTCTGTAAATGAGTTAATGGTCAGGCATATAACAGCTGCACAAGAATTATACAATACTGTGTGGAGTAGAAATAAATATTGTTCAGCTCAGGTTCACAACATTCTGCCAATTCTTCTCATTTTGACTACCTTTTTTGACATTGAAGCCTACCTTTTCTCAAAGAGAATTTGTAGAAATTACTAACAAAAATTTTATTTTATTTTAAACAGTTGTGTGGATCTTCCAAATAGAGACTTAAGTTGTTTTTGACTGACAGCAGGTTCATGTTTGAGGCATATTAATAGATCAGAAAATGTGGCCATGTCAAAAGTGGTGCTGTCTCAGCATGTTGCCTGTAAATCAATTCAACGAAATATTTTGATCAAATATCATAAATATTTAGGTGGGAGAGAAAAAAGATAGTAAATGATTGTGACCATGGGAAGCTTTATGAATATTGTATTATCACCATCCGTCATCACCTTTGGGGAACAAAGACTTTTTAGGCAGCAAAATGAAGAGCTACATAATGAAAAAGATTAATGCTTAAAACAATATTATTCCAAATATTTGAACACTGGTCTCATTAAGTGATCCAATCAAATTTAAAAGGTTCATTTGAATCCTCTGAGGAGTTTTTATGCATTAGATTGTCCTGCTAAAATTAAATGTATGGCAGGAAAAAACTGCCAATTTTGAGGAAATAAAATTAGACAGGATAGCATTCTTCAGAGGAGTAGCTTGAGCAGACAAAAAGATGGATGAGTTCCATGCCATGCTGAAGATGGTAGCAAATTTATAAAGATATGCTGTCTGCTCTTTGTGTGGCATAAAGTCTGTCTAAATAACAATATCCTCTCAGGGAGAGAATCTGCTATTCTGGCTGCCCATGTATTGTTGAATTTGGACTATCTCCATTTGCAAATGTTGACTTTTCATCTCTGCCCAAAGAATGAAATCTGTATGAGAGATGTGTAAAGCTTTTAATCTTTATTTATTTGTTAACAAAGGGGTTTTTTTGCCAAATCCTGTTTGCGTTTCTTTTCTCCTGCTCTTCCTGCAAGGTGACTGTCTGCATGCACAATGTGACACTTCAGCTAAGAATACAAATTGCAGTAATTTGTGTGTCTTTGTTTGTTTATTTACTTGTTTGTTTTTAATGACAGAATATATTAAGTCAGAATAACAACCTCAGATATTATTTTGTATCTTTTCTATTTTTAAAGTGTATGCTAGAATTAGCTACATTTGTCACTGAAAGTGTGTACAACATTCACCTTTGCGTTAATAGTAGCTGATACATCGATTTTTAAAACCAGAAAGAACCACTAGATTATGTAGTGAACCTACTTTTTTCAACTATAAATTTCCACGGTGCTTCTGCCGGCTAGCTCACGGTCTGGGCACCGGGCAATCTTCCGCCTTGCCCCGAAGGGAGCGAAGGAAGCCGATCGCAGTGCACGGGAGGGCAGGCAAAGTTCTGGCTCGATTTCACCCTGCCCACTGCTGGTTAGGGTGTGTGAAGGAGGCAAGGAAGAAAAGCAAGGGGACTTCTTCAGGCGGTGGGAGAAGGGTTTGTTGCCCAACAGAAAAACTGCCGAAAAAGCTGCACAAATCCAGCAGGCGCGGGGTCTTGCACCCCTGCATGCAGGATGGGGAAAACACACAATAATCAGTAACCATCAGTTATGGGGTACAAGTGCAGGAAGAAGGGGTCCAAGCAAATGGGAGAAGGAGTCGGGGGGGAAAGGGGTAACAGAATCCAATCAGATACCGAGAAACATAGAACTTTCTGGAAAAAGAGCCAAATATGAAGCATAAGGGGAGGAGGGAGCAGGAGCCAATGGTCAGCATGTTTTCACACAGCTTTATGGGTGTTCACTTCACTCCCTTGGGCTGTGGAGGCATCAGAGGTCAACGGACCTTTTGGTCTGCTTGGTCCATCTAACCATGGCTCTGGCCATGGCTCACTGCAACAATAAATTTTAAAGTTTCACCCAGTTAACTTGAAAAATAAGAATAAGTAGTGGCATAAAGATCTGAACACAGGAAATACGTAATCCATTATAAGTGATTTAAGAGCTGGATTCTTATGACCAGTGAGGAACACTGAATCATTCAGGTTGGAGCTGCTCAGTTGTAGCCCAGCATCAGTCCAGACCATGGTGCTTTGTAACACCTCCTGTGGCATCTTCCAACACCCTTGTTGCAAGTACAATGCCCATGTGATTTCAGATTGTTGCAACTTGCCTGCAGAATGGTCACAAGCCTTATGTTGATTAATATGTCTATTTGTTCCTAAAGACTAGGCAGCACTAAGTAAACTTGACTTCTAGTACCTTACAGGCTTAGCAGACACTGGAATTATATGTCTACTTCCTGACCATGCATACATGGAAATGCAGAGAGGTTTATATAAATGTATGTCAATGCAGAAAAAGTAATTGGAAAGAGGAACAGAAAGTTAGGTCAGATAAAAACAGCATCTGTACACCAGAGCCATTATTGATGGCTATTGGTGCAGGTGTACCTTGTAAATCACAATGGCATTGAATTTCTGGGAAATATACCAGAAAAAAAAAAAATATAACAAACTAAGTAATATTCCCTTTCATTATAGTAGAGCAGCTGTAGAGGAAAGGAACTTGAGACAAGAAATGCAAAATACTTTAGCTTCTATTTTGTTTACTTTCATATCTCTGAAAATATAGAATTATGAAGCATCCTCAGTTATCAGACAACTGTGTAGAAACAAAATTTCAAGTATTTGAAAAATGTTGCCTTCAAAATTTAGCTGCTCATGGAATTAAAATCATGCAGAATTTTTGTACAAAGTTATGTACATGATATGGAATACGTCTGGATCACTTAAATACTTCACAAAATAGTGTAGAAAATCTTATTGTGCCAGGTTTTCCCACCTTTTCAGAAAATACTTTTGTTCCTGCTTTTCTGTATCCTGGGCAGTCCCTTCCACATACCTCTACTTCCCCTGCTTCCTGTCCCTCTTGTCTTGGTGCTAATTGAGGCTTCTGGCAGCTTATCTCTCCTAAGTAGTGCAGATATGAGCTAACCTTACAGTATTATTTATTTCAGCCTTGATGAAAGAGAAGTTTGGGCCAAGACAGGGAACAGAAGGTAGCAGAGGTTTCTTGATCTGTACCTGAGTGCAGAGGATGGAACACCAGGAAGGTGCAAGAGAAGCAGCAGGTTACAAGGTGGTAGTGATAAATCTACCAAAACTGGCAACAGCAATGGTAGGAATCCAGGGACCTTTGGACAAAGTAATTTGAGGAGGGAATGTGAATTGACTGTGCCAGGCAGAATGAACATGGAATAAGTCACTAAAATATTTAATTTTAATAGTCCCTGAATGTTGCTGTTAATTAGTAATACCAAGGAAGCACATATAACACAGCAAATGTGTGGCTTTGTAGCCTTGTATTATTTTCTTTAACAGACTAGAAATAATGAACATTCTTCCCCATTTATTTGTCTCGTACTTAAGAGCAAAAAAAAGTCAAAATAATCTTCTTCAATATAGACTATTTTCCAGTTTTTATATTTAATAGATGAGTAGTTGGAAAACCGCCATGAAATGAAATAATGTCATTTCAGTTCCAATATATGAGGGGAAAGATATATGTGCTGTAAAAATATGTGGTCTCAGAAAAGGTCGTTTAATAAAGTAGTCCATGGAAGCTTAAAAAAGCTTTATGTATTTGAGGATAAGTGGAGCTGAAAATGTTGCTGTTGTTTTCTTTTCCCTTTTAAGATACAATACGAAAAGTTAAGTAAATATGATTGTCTGAAACACAACTGTGGCCATGTTCAAACCCACTGTATGTTAGCACCCTCAGGCAAAGAGTACCTATTCAGGTTGTTTGGGACCAAAAAGTCTCACTGAGTGGAACTTATCTTGTGGCCTCAACTCTGAGAACTGAAGAATGAATTTTCTGTCTGTAAGCAAGAGAGTTTTAAAGAAGCAGGTTGAAAAGCAGCTGGTCATCACACCAGAAGCTAGTTGCTAATTGCAGCAGTAAGTTAATCAATGAAATAGCTGTTTAGCTTCTGGGTATAATAAAAAGAGATAAAAGACCACACAGAAATTTCAGCATTAGGGTATGACCAGCTCTTGAGTGGCATACATTGTTTTCCTTCTTACACCTGTCTGCTTTTGAGTAGGCAAGTCATGCATCTGCTTGACAGCTATTAACAGAATAAAATAACAACAAAAAAGCATTTTTGGGTAAGATCTGATATAAATATTTACAAAGACAATTTAAGGGAGTGTTTGTTATGCACTTTTGTGTTTGCTTTCAAAACATTTAACTCCAGAGACAGATGGCTTGTACAGTTTTATCAGCACTTGTGTCATTATATATTCAAGCAGCCAGGACTGATAACCAGCCTCACGGATTATGGATTGTTCTGAGAACAAATACTTGAAAAAAAAAACCCCACACATATCAATAAAGTACTTCAGTATGGAAAAGCTTGATACAGAAATTGCAGTGGCATTTTTGTGAAGAGAAAGGAAACAAATTAATGCAATTATAAAATTAAAGCAGCAGGAACAGGTTTTTAAGTGGTGTCATTGTATGTGGTAATGAAACAACTTTAGAAAATTGGGTGAAAACTATTGTTCAGCAGTGGTGGAGGAGAAAGATAATTACCATTAAGGCAACATTATGCTTTCTCAATATATAGCAGCCAACTCTTCAGTCAGGTTATCCCCAGAAGATCTCTCTCTTATCATATTCTCATGATCATTACACTTTATGTTACTAAATAGCAACCTGAATAATAAAGAGCCTAAGAAAAGAATAAACTTTTTTATGATTGAGAACATAATAAAACAGAAACTGAAAAAAGCCTAATTGCCAAAAGACTATCTTTTTTTTTTTTTTTTTTTTTGCGGGAGTCTTTTTGTTTTCTTTTTTTTTTTTTGGCAGTGAGATCCTTTTGTTTTTCTTTTTCATCTTTTTCATGTGTCTCATGGTAGGACATTTGTAGAATCCCCTAAATCATGATCATCACCATTATTAGCAATAATATTTAACAAACAATTTTGGTTGTATCTAAGGGCCTAAACTGGAGATAGCTATGGCAGGCACCAAACGCATTATGAATGAAGCTGTTTTTTCCTCAATCAGTAAGCATGACCATTCCCTGTAGCAGCTCAAGAGTCAAATATATAACCCAAAAAATCTACATTTCTAAAAAAATCACTTTGTAGATTACTTTTTCTCTTGTGGTGGCTCAAACCAAAAGTGATTAAAATAATAATAGTTAGTTATGTATTAGATGAAGTCTTGCAAGGCATTTTGTAAACTTAAACGTCACAATATTTTAGTAAGGCAAGTAAATATTCCCTGTATTTTATGGATTGAAAGCACAAAACTGAGTACTGGAAAATATGTGTACACCTTTGAGTAGGAGTCTGGACCCCTTCTCAATTCTGGACATTTTACATACAGGCAAATGTAGAGTTTTGTGCAGATTGTAACACTCCTCACAGCTATTTGAACAGTTGCACAGCTAAAAGAAGTGTCTTTCAGGTGTTCCCTGAGATTCCCAGTCCTCTCCTGAAAGAAGTGTCTCGCTTTGTCCACAGCTGTCACTTGGTGTGACCAACATCCATACCAAAACTGTACTTGGCTGCATAAAGACCACATGGTCTTGCCTTTGACTGATATCTCTGCATAAGGAAGGGTGACTGCTGGAGGACTTGCACACAACAATTTATTTTTGAAGTCCAAGTTGGACAGTGGTATTTTGTTAACCAGAAAAAAACCCAAGGAGCAGTTCATGAACAGGCAACAATCTCAGCATTGTTAGCCCATTCCTGTTTGCTGCTCAGAGAAGTAGCAGATATCTCCCAGGGCTCTCCAGAAAGTTTATCAGCTTAGAGTTGGCTAAAGCAAAGGATGCTTACAATTCATTCCTAGTTGAACAGCATTAGCTGCCTAGCACTGTTACTAAAGAAAGTAAAGCACATGAAGTAAATCTTCTAAAGAGTTTGGCACGTGGCTTATGGGGCCACATGCATACTTATTCTTAAGTAAAACCAGCATATTGCTCATTTAAATTTTAAATTGAAATGATAGTCTTATCTCTTGAAATTCATTAAAGTAAACAGAAAAAGCAACTTCTCCCCTTCAGAACTATTGTACTGAAGGCTCTCCTGTTAACCTTTTATTCCACTGTAGATTGGAAGCACAGAGTGCATGCACTGTCTTTTTTGAAATGTGTCATTCTGTGGCAAAAATGTTTTCTTTCTGTTTTGAAAGCTATAATCTCTGCAAAACTTTTCTTTCTTTCTTGGTCAATAAATTAGTAGTGTGCAGGGAGAGCAGACAGGTTGAAAATAGCTCTGCGACTTCTCACTTTTTTCCTCTGAAATGGGAAAAAAATAATTAAAATCAAACTTCAGTGTATAACTGCAAAAAATTTTTAAAAATCAGCTTTTAAACTGTAGATTAAGGTTTGGGAAAGTTCACGATGTACTGTGAGTACTTTCTTATAATCATTTCTGTTTGGGTTTATTTCTAAGTGCCTGCCTCGGTTTGGTTAGAACTTCATAACAGAGGATTCAAAGAAGAATTTTATACAAAAAAACCCCCCACCTCTCTTTCAGGGAATTTTGACAGGTCTCATTTTACAATTGTGGTGCATGGTTCTCATTGAAATCTCTGCTAAGCTCCTACTTTAAAATTGTTTTTTTCTTTTTCTGTCATGGTTCTGATTTAATTATTTCACCTTGTATTGATCTAAATGGAAAGTAGCATTGATTCTGTACATTTTTCATGCTCTAGTTTTCAGCAATAGGATACTTTCCTATATGGGGAATGCAGTAGCAACTTTTATTAAAGCTTATTGTATTTTATTGTAGCTTCTTATTTTCTGTCACATCATCAGAGTACTGTATATTCTCTAGATAGTCAAAAAGAGGCGTTGCTCAGAGATAAGAAGATTAGCTAATTACTAATGTAACATGTAGAAATATGCCTGATGATATTTTTTTATATCTGTGTTTAAAAGCATTTGGAAATGAATAGGAGTTTCCACAAAATTAATTGACTTAATTTCAATGTTCAGAAAAAGATTTCAGCTAGGGTAATTTATTGCACATGCATGGAGTACAAGAGAACAAAATACTCTTTGGCATTTTAACACAGAAATCTTTGTTAAAGTGTCTTCACTTATCATTTTGAGCCTCAATTAGATTATTATTAAGATACACAGATTTTTTTTTTCTGATACACCACTGACATTTTTCTTCTGATTAGTCACTTTGCTATTCATGCCTGCTTGCTAATGTTCTTTCTCAAAAATCAATCTATAATTTCCTTCCTGTCACTGGGCTGTTTAATCAAGGAAATGTGTCTCCTTAACTCTTCAGATGTTTTCAGTACTAGCCCATTGATCTACTCTGAAGTCAAGAAAAGGCATCTCAAATTCTTGCTCAAAATTACAAGACAGCAATGAATCCTGGCAAAGCATATTCCAGATATTGAGAGATGTCTAACAAAAACACACTAAGTGATTTCTATGCCTTTTTCCTGGCTTGCCCGTCCTCATGCATCCAGCTTGAGCAGATGTACAAATTAAGTAATTTAAAAATGCAGTAAGTCTGCGAGGAATTTAGTGTTGCTGAAAGCATGGGTGACCTGTCTGCCTGACTGCAAGAGGCCTGCAGCTGGCCAGATGTGTTCTCAATAGTGTGTGAAAAATTATGTAGATATTTAATATACATAATACTTCAGCAATTTCAATGTCTCCTGTGGTCTTGTATTTCTAGCTTACAAAGAATGATGAGAACAGTCCTTTTTGAAGTGCAAGACTTACATAAACCTTTTTTTTTTTTTTTTCCCTTGACTTTTATGGTTGTATAGCATCTGAGATGTGTTTAATGGTTAGAAGAGTTACAGATTTTTTTTTTCTCTTTAGTGATGCAATGTTTTGAACTGTTTCCTGGTTTCATATCAAATCAATCAATATTTAACTTACCTCTTTACTTGTTGAGAGAAGGCATTGGAGTGTGCATCCACTGGGTAGATACCTAGAACTACGCACTATGAACATCCTGTCCATAAAACAGGAGACACTAGAATAATCCTGCATACAGAGCATTGCTTTGGGAAATCTGGTTTCTAGATAGTGCAGATGTTTCTCAGTTTGCAGTAGGCTGTTAGTTCCCCCCGGTTCTGCAGCAGTAAAGTGAGTTGAAAGCAGAGGAGAATACATCCGAATGATAGGCCCTTATAAGCACTATTTCTCACTCAGAATCTGCAAAGATAGGTTTACTTACTCCGGCATTTTCACTTACCTAGCTCTGTTTGCTTGGTGTGACTTAAAAAAAAAAAAAAAAAGTTAAGTTTATTCATGGTAGGATCCAAGACCAATAGCATAGGGACAATTGAACTGTTTTTCCACTTCTGGAAACTAGGTAGGTAGCATATAAAGGAAGTATATCTCTCTAACAGAATGAAAATATATGTAGAATTTACCAGCACAATATTTGGTTGCAGGATCATTGATAATTTTAGCTTGAGATGTCTGTATAAGTTTAATGCAAAATATCACAATCTAATATTATGTCTTTTTTCCCCCCCTTTTCTCCCCCTTTTTTCTTTCTCTGTTTTTCTTCTGCAGATGGGCCTCTTGGTCCACGAGGATTAGCTGAAGCTACAGAGATGTGTACTCAAGAATGCCTGGTGTTGGGTCACTCAGACAACTGTTGGATGCCTCCTAGCTTGGGTCCATACCAACAGCCAAAGTCTCCTCTCTCCACCTTTGCACCTCAGAAAGAATGGGTTAAGAAGGACAAACTAGTTAATGGACACACATTGACCAGGACCTGGAAAGAAGATAGCAACAGAAACCAGTTCAGTGATCGAAAGCAGTATGGTTCCAGTGAGGGCCATTTCAACACTGGCAACCACATGACTGACATTCCTCTGGCCAACTTGAAGTCTTATAAACAGGCCCCAGGAGCTGCGGAAAGTCCAAAGGAGCACCAGCTATAAGAAATGGTTACTTTGGACCAATGACTTTAGCTTACTTAGACTTGCTAATACTATGTGTGTGTCAGAGCTTTATGTACTGGGTAGACCTCTAGAACTGTGCTTCACCTAGCAGAGAAATGCATATCTTTATGTTAGCACCGTGGAAGGTATGATGTCCTGCAACATGAAAGAGTGTTTCTACTAGTTGTGCGGTTTTATTAAATAGACATGAGTAAAATCTGCAGAGATCTCTCCAGTTTGAAAATATCCTTTTTTGTTTCTTTGTTTTTTGACCCTGGACTGCTGCTATGAACAACAGAAGATGCATTTGGAGAATGAGAGAGTGTGAAAGCTCAGTGGATTGCAAAGATTGAAAAGCATATCCAGTTAGAAAATTGTGCTTTTGTTGTCATTGATCTATGCTGGGACCGTTATACTTGAGATCATATTGCAAACAATTGAAGCTGTAAACATAAAACCTATTGTGCTATTAACAATGTTAGTGGACACTTGTAAGTCAATCAGCGTTCAAATACTTGTAAATAGCAACAATTATTACTTACAATTTTTGTGTACTTATAATGTTCACTTGAAAAAATACTGTAGCATATTTCTGTGCTTCACAGTTGCTTTTTAATTTCTTTCATTTGCTTTCTTGTTGTTTTGCTTTTATTTTCAGTGATGGTGTTTCTGTGTTAGTAGTCTGTCTGACACACAATGTTCCAAGAAACTCAAGCCACTTGTATTAAAAGTGAAAAGAGTGATGGGGTGGGAAGGAAGGTTGTTTGTAGAAAGGGGAAAAAACCTTTTTTCTATGTAGTAGCAAATGATGCCAGCATTCAAGTAGAATTTCTTCTTTTTTTTATATTTTTTTTTTTTTTTTTTTTTATTTAATATTAAGAAATGAAAAGACTCATGTAAGGGCTTAAAAACTTAGCAAATTTTTTTGTTTAATTTCCATTATGTTTCATAAAACAGGGAAATTGCAAAACAAAAGAATATTTAAATGTTGTGGTGGTGGGTGAGGGAGAAAGCTATATCTTTGGGATCCTTGATCAAATTAGCTGTAGTCTGTCATTTAATGAGTAGTAGCTGATGTTGATCCCAGCTGAAATATATGGAGGAAATTCTATGGGAGCAAAATCTAATAATAATGTTTTTCCAGTAGGGCAGGTGTGTGTCTATACCTAAGACAGTTCGTATTGCTGAAACAGCAGCGTTTGTGTTGATCTTCATCTGCGTTAACGTTGTAGTAACACGAGTGTTTTTAGACCATAGCCACAGAATATTCAATGTGTTGTGCCTTCATGATGTAACAGAGCATTCTCCTGGTAGGCTAGTTGGGGGAACTAAAGGGTTAAATCTCTAATTATTGCTGTTTAACTGTTTGTTATCATAGTTGGTCAATGCCTGGCAGGTACCAGTATCATGTCACCTCAGTCAAACCAGCAGAGTGACTCCTAATGTTAGTACGACCTAAGTTGCACGCAAAGCAAATCCAAATCCAAAACATTTTTAGATGGTTTTTGTTAAGGCATGAAAGATGATTTACACAAATAAATAGCATGCAAAAAATAAAAAAAGTCCTTACAGAAAAAAGCAAGTTACTTACACCACAGTGAAACATCAGTCTTAAAGTAACAAGTCTAACTAATCTGAAGGTGATTTTATTTTTATCAAAAACCGGAACATTTTGTTTCTTTCTTTATTCTTTTGTATATAGCAGTTCACTTGTATTTTTTCCTCCACAGTATAAAAGGCTTAAAAATGGGTTAGGGGTGCATTGCTTATTGCAGTACTTATGTCAGTTTGTGAGGGGTGTTTGATGACTTTGACAGAATAAATATCTAACCAGTTATCCTTGTTACTGCTTTGCCAGTTCAACATTATTTAGTTATTCAGCTTTTGCAATAAATGTTCTGAATTCCTGATTGTGTTGTGTTAGTTCTTGGGCAGATGCCTAAGGGACTTTACTCCTGTTAATTTCTCTTTCTTTCTGTTATTGTTGGTTGTTTTTTTTCTTTGCTTCATTCTGAATTTCCAGTTATTTTTCTAAGCATACCATCGTTCATTTGGTTCATATAGATATGTGCAAGACTGGAATATGCAGGAAATTATAAATCCTGAGGGCTATATTCTGCCATTTCTATGTAAGTAGGAAGTAATTCAAAATCAGTTATTTGAATTGGGAAAAGTGTTTCTTACTCAGCACAAGGATGATAGAATCTAGCCCATGATTGTTAGGCCTACATAGGCACGTGGAAAGAGCATCCTTGCATGAGTCTTTGTAAAAGTACAGGGGTAGCATATAGGAAATTCAGCACTTATCAGACTTTGATTTTTCTTTTGAAAGTAGAATAAAGTCATATCAGAATACAGTAAATTTTTTCCTATAAGGAAAAGTTGAGTAGTTACATCATAATTTTTGTTGCAGCATAGGAAAAAAAAAATAGAAAGAAAATGCTGAACAGCTTTGAAAAATACATATCAATAAGACTACTTATTTTTGAACATGCTGAGTTTTAAAACAGAGGTGCACTGAGTTCTATATTAAAACCAGAAATACAACAATTATTTGAAAACCCAAATAACACCAATTAGTTTAAATTATAAGTGCCTTTTTAAACAGAATACATTAGAAAATATTTCTATCATGAACAGAATATAAAAGATGTGACTGTTGCTGCAGAAAGAGAACTATATTCTGTTCCAACCTTCAACACTTGGTCCTATTATCAACCTGTGCAGGAGGAGCTCAAACAAATTTGGTTTAAATTTCTTGCAGATGAAAATTTTCTTACAATATTTTCTCAAATTCTGTGTAATTTTAGAATCTTAAGACCTTTCCCAACTTTGAAATGTTTTTTAAAAGAAAAAGACAGGAGAAAAAGAAAGCCAAGAAAGAAAGAAGAAAAGGAGAGAAAGAGAAAGAGAGAAAGAGGGAAGGAAGGAAGG
>VXAC01005130.1:449161-465218 GCA_013399225.1 Rhipidura dahli | reverse complement strand
TTTTTTTTTTTTTTATTTAATATTAAGAAATGAAAAGACTCATGTAAGGGCTTAAAAACTTAGCAAATTTTTTTGTTTAATTTCCATTATGTTTCATAAAACAGGGAAATTGCAAAACAAAAGAATATTTAAATGTTGTGGTGGTGGGTGAGGGAGAAAGCTATATCTTTGGGATCCTTGATCAAATTAGCTGTAGTCTGTCATTTAATGAGTAGTAGCTGATGTTGATCCCAGCTGAAATATATGGAGGAAATTCTATGGGAGCAAAATCTAATAATAATGTTTTTCCAGTAGGGCAGGTGTGTGTCTATACCTAAGACAGTTCGTATTGCTGAAACAGCAGCGTTTGTGTTGATCTTCATCTGCGTTAACGTTGTAGTAACACGAGTGTTTTTAGACCATAGCCACAGAATATTCAATGTGTTGTGCCTTCATGATGTAACAGAGCATTCTCCTGGTAGGCTAGTTGGGGGAACTAAAGGGTTAAATCTCTAATTATTGCTGTTTAACTGTTTGTTATCATAGTTGGTCAATGCCTGGCAGGTACCAGTATCATGTCACCTCAGTCAAACCAGCAGAGTGACTCCTAATGTTAGTACGACCTAAGTTGCACGCAAAGCAAATCCAAATCCAAAACATTTTTAGATGGTTTTTGTTAAGGCATGAAAGATGATTTACACAAATAAATAGCATGCAAAAAATAAAAAAAGTCCTTACAGAAAAAAGCAAGTTACTTACACCACAGTGAAACATCAGTCTTAAAGTAACAAGTCTAACTAATCTGAAGGTGATTTTATTTTTATCAAAAACCGGAACATTTTGTTTCTTTCTTTATTCTTTTGTATATAGCAGTTCACTTGTATTTTTTCCTCCACAGTATAAAAGGCTTAAAAATGGGTTAGGGGTGCATTGCTTATTGCAGTACTTATGTCAGTTTGTGAGGGGTGTTTGATGACTTTGACAGAATAAATATCTAACCAGTTATCCTTGTTACTGCTTTGCCAGTTCAACATTATTTAGTTATTCAGCTTTTGCAATAAATGTTCTGAATTCCTGATTGTGTTGTGTTAGTTCTTGGGCAGATGCCTAAGGGACTTTACTCCTGTTAATTTCTCTTTCTTTCTGTTATTGTTGGTTGTTTTTTTTCTTTGCTTCATTCTGAATTTCCAGTTATTTTTCTAAGCATACCATCGTTCATTTGGTTCATATAGATATGTGCAAGACTGGAATATGCAGGAAATTATAAATCCTGAGGGCTATATTCTGCCATTTCTATGTAAGTAGGAAGTAATTCAAAATCAGTTATTTGAATTGGGAAAAGTGTTTCTTACTCAGCACAAGGATGATAGAATCTAGCCCATGATTGTTAGGCCTACATAGGCACGTGGAAAGAGCATCCTTGCATGAGTCTTTGTAAAAGTACAGGGGTAGCATATAGGAAATTCAGCACTTATCAGACTTTGATTTTTCTTTTGAAAGTAGAATAAAGTCATATCAGAATACAGTAAATTTTTTCCTATAAGGAAAAGTTGAGTAGTTACATCATAATTTTTGTTGCAGCATAGGAAAAAAAAAATAGAAAGAAAATGCTGAACAGCTTTGAAAAATACATATCAATAAGACTACTTATTTTTGAACATGCTGAGTTTTAAAACAGAGGTGCACTGAGTTCTATATTAAAACCAGAAATACAACAATTATTTGAAAACCCAAATAACACCAATTAGTTTAAATTATAAGTGCCTTTTTAAACAGAATACATTAGAAAATATTTCTATCATGAACAGAATATAAAAGATGTGACTGTTGCTGCAGAAAGAGAACTATATTCTGTTCCAACCTTCAACACTTGGTCCTATTATCAACCTGTGCAGGAGGAGCTCAAACAAATTTGGTTTAAATTTCTTGCAGATGAAAATTTTCTTACAATATTTTCTCAAATTCTGTGTAATTTTAGAATCTTAAGACCTTTCCCAACTTTGAAATGTTTTTTAAAAGAAAAAGACAGGAGAAAAAGAAAGCCAAGAAAGAAAGAAGAANAAAAAAAAACAAAAAAAAACATTAAAAGGTAAAAACCCTTCAGGAATTCCGTGATCTCTCAGATGACGAGCTTTAAAAAAAATTAAAAGTCCCACTGCGCCCAATGAGATGACAGCTGAGTATTGGTGGCTATTCAATTTTACAATCTTTGAGGCTAAATATTACTTAAAATAATTAATCCCTCTCATGATACAGATGCCTCTCTGATGACAGTTCTGGCTTTTTGTTTTCCTTCAGACTGAGTGACCTTTATTTATTTCATAGTGCACACACTTAAAAGACTGCTAAAAAGGTTTGCCAAATGTTTCTTTCATAGTCCTCTATTTTTGCTGTCATTGACCAAAGGCCTTTGTCCAAATAGAAAATGGAAAGTATGTGTAGATATAGTTATTTAGTCCTACTTATTCCTCTGCTGTGCCAACTCTTACTAAAGATGCAGCACTTAAAATAACCCCAGAAATTTCAGACTTGGACTGTGAAACATTTTCTGGTGGTTTAAGTAGCAATGCACTAGAACAGATTGCCTAGAGATGGGTTGGGTATTTTGAAGAAGAGAAAGGAAAAATACCTAACAACAATATTTGCTCTTTGTCAGAGGGAGCACATGGATTAGATGCCTTCTCAAGATCCTTTACAGACAATGTAACTTGAAGAGAAAGTATGATGGTGGAATTACTGAGCCCCACAGCATGATGAAGTCATATGAAAGAAAAAATTTGTACTGTATTTCCTTAGAGAAATAGTTAAAGAAATTGCCTACTCAATGCGCCTTATTGGAGTTCACCTGGAACTCTATGGAACACTGTATGAAGGCTGACAAAGAAATAAATGGAGCAGAATTAGGAGCATGCAATATACATCAATTTTAACAAGTAGATAGGAAGAAAATTATATTCATTTCTCATTTAATGTCATTATTACCTTAGTGAGTTATTAGGATTCAAGATAAGAAGGAATCTTAAGGACTTTATCATGGAAAAAATTAAAATAATGGAGATACTTAGGAAGCTTTGGATACATAAATGACATAAATGCAGGAGATGTATATCTGTGTGAGAGTAAAGAGTAGGAGGGATAAAGACTGATGCAGCTGACACGAGAAAACAAAGAAATGGAGAGAAGATGCAATATTGATCAGAAGGTGAATCTTGGTATGTTCTGAGGAAAGGGAGACATTAGTTGCTTTAATGAAAGAGAAGGCACAGAGAAAATCATGGAACATGGCAGTAGGTGATGTCAGGGGATGTACAGGCCACAAACTCATGCCATGTGGAAAGACATGGTGGTAGGGTCTAACAGCCTTAGGCAGTACCTCAAAATATGTTACAAAAGTACTGGCATAAGAGCACAGCAGTGGTGTCACATCCAATTCAGACAGAAGGACGAGTTTTGATTTCTGGTGATCACCAAGTATTTATCTGATTCAGATTATAAAACTTTCTTATGGCATGTATCCTTGCTGTAAGAATGAACAAATAAGAAGGGAGATTTCTGTGCAGGACATATCCTCTCATGAGCCCGTTCAGACTGTAAATGCAACTAAGTATTCACAGCTCCATTTTTTCCCATTTAGTACACTTCTTCTCTGGAACTGTGTTCCAAAATCTTGACTTTAATTAATTAATATGCCTGTAATCATTGCTGCTGTGATGAAAATCTTCAAAAATGGGACCAGTTCTAGAGCACAGAAAGGCATTTTAAGATACATAGAACATGCTACAGCATAACCCAGGGGCGTGAATCAGCTCAGTATATCACGGATAGTTGAGCTGTAACTCAATTATCATTAGTTTTATTAACTTGCGTTGCTCACCACCTTAGTTGACACATCCATCAAATATAATTACCCCCTAATCTAAAACCACCTCTGACTTTTCCTCTTGTTCCAAAAAGAGACTCTCACTGGGAGATGCTTCCTTTTAAAATTATGAGATACACTTTTTTCACACATTATTTGAGATACATTTTGATTTATCTGAAATATAATACCTTATTTAATACAGCCACTTATGTTATAAAATGCTTTTCTTTTGAGACACCATTCAATATTTTATTTTCAACCAGTTGAGCTGAAATGTATAACATAGAGGGCCAGATTCTTATCTTTCAGGCTTTACTGAACCTCTTACAAAGTAAAATGTCAGGACCTGTCCAATAATTAGTAACAGAAATAGCAAGTCCTTTAGTGTACAGTGGTCAATACAGTAGTATATAATGCTCAAGAAGAAATAAATTCGCAATTCCAGGTTTTTAAAGTGCAATGCAGTTTACTTATAAAATGAAATAAATGCCAGTTAATGAAGAATTACAAGCTTGGGGTGTTTTTTTTGTTTGTTTGTTTGGGGTGGGTTTTTTTGGTTTTTTTTGTGTTTTTTTTGTTTTGTTTTGTTTTTTTTTTTGGTTTTTTTTTGTTTTTGTTTTTGTTTTTTTTTCTTTTTTCACATTTATGCAGACACATCACTTTGCTGGACAGTAATAGAACTTATGTGCTTACATGCACCTGCATCCTGCCAAATCATCTCCAGCTCTTTTGAGACATTGAGTGCACTTAATTTCTTTAGAACACAGCAGTAAACCTCCTCTTGTAGAAATAGCTCAGAATTTCACAGAACTGGGTTGCCAATGAGAAGAATATCACAGACATGCACATTATATGCTATGTTTTGAAGCAAAAATGCTTTCTCTAACTGCAGCATCTCATGGTTCTAATTACAGGTGTAAGTTTATAATGCTACCTTACTGTACAATAGCAAAAGTGAGGATGTTTTTAGCTATCAGAGAGGATCTGAAATTCTCACTGTATATTATGAAAAGAAAGGACTTAAAGGAAGTAATGTCCCTCATTTTCAAAAATAAGTTCTTGTTCTTTTTTTTTTTTTTTGCCACAGCCATTCTTAAATCCACCTGTTGTGCCTAGGTATTGCAACACATTCTAATATTGCATGGCATGTAAATAGATACCTTAATTACTCATAATGATATGATTATATACACATATATATATATAGATTATATATATATACATAAATATTATCAGTCACATAATTACACAGTATTATTTAATGGAATTTTGGGACTATGGATTTTGTTGTTTGATGTACTTTAAACTGTATGAAGCAGCATATTATTAAGACTATCCTCACCAATGCTTTTGATTATTTATTCATTAAATAAAGTGCTTTCTTTTGCTTGTTATAATCCTGTTTGTACAACCATGTGATAATGTTAAAATGGGTAAGTACTGTACGGGAATTATAACTGTTTCTTTTCTTGTCTAAATATATACCTATAACAATATTTATTAGTGATCTGAGTTTTAAGAATGTGTCTTTTTATGTGTTTACTATCTCTTTGCACATAATCCAAATTTAAAGGAAAGCTGAGATAACATTTCTTCAAACCATTGTGAATACCCCAATAGCTTTGAAATGATATTTTACCTTTATCCACAAGTGATATTAGGATGAGATCTGTACTTTAAATCAGACATAATGCATAGTATAGTAATTAAGTTTTGTTTACTATAGCTATCAGAAGTAAACATACATTCTGAATTTCTCAGGTAAAATTCTCTTGGATCGGATAGGTTGAAACTCTACACTCTAAGGAAAGAGTTTAGAACAGCTGATTTAACAGAAGATGAGTCAGAATCTCATACACGAAACAGTTTTTTTTCATATTTCATATGAAAAAGCTTTCTCAGTCAGCTTCCAACTTTGTATTGTAGAAAGGATCAGCTGGAATGTGTGCCTCTTTGAGGAGCTCAAACTTTTACTGCTAACAAAACTGGGAACTGTTTTTGGTAAAACCTTAGATATACCAAAATCAATAGGAATTTTTTTATTATTATTTTAGAAAGGCAGTAGCCAGTATGTTACTAGCATTTAAACATGTTGCTACTTAAAGGAAACTCATCTTCTGCTATCATTTCACTCACTGCAATATTCCATAAGATTCTTCCTTTCCCTTGCCTTGCCTTGCCCAGCTCTGCCCTGCCCTGCTATCACACCTGAATGCCTTGGATGTACTCCAGACATAAGTGCTGTGCTGCCATTAAATGGTACTCATCTTAAGACAGTTGAGAATTTCTAATGCCTACTCAAATTGGACAAATATTTTAAGTTCCTTGGTTATATTTTAGGGAATGCCAGATGGGCACTATTTCCACCAGCCATTTCCTAAGATTCCCTCTTAAAATTTGCTTTTTCTCATATCACCTGAGAACCACCTATACTCCTCAAGGATTTCAACAGTAAGCTGAATTACTTGATGTGTCGTATTTACCTGTATCACATCCTTCATAGGGTATAGAAAAGGATTTTTCTTCTATTCCTTTTCAGGTAGGGAATTGAAAGTGGGAGATCTGTGTGTGGTTCTGTAGCTATGTAGACATTTTTGATATCTTGTCATATGGGTACTAATAGAGATGAAGGCTGTTGACCTCATTGCTCTCACAGTGGAGAACAGGAGAGAGTGTAACAGAAAGACAAGAATGAAAGGGGATAAAAGATTAGGGAAGTATTAAATTGTTGCAGCAATGAAGAGAGTAATTTTGAGCCTTCATATTTCTCTAGCACCATAAAAAATGACCCTCCTATCTACATAGGTTTGCGTACACACAGCAAATTTAATACTGCTGTCTTGTGGAAAAGGGGTATCCAGAATTCTGGCAAAGCTGTATGATTCTTCTCTGAATTTCTTCCCTGAATTTCTTCCATCTGTTATTCACATTCCTTCAAAAAAGTATCTCCTTTTTTTTTTAGACGTTGCTCCTTTTCTGACTACTAAATTCTTAAATTCTTAATATCAGATACTTATAAAGTCATTATCTACAGATAACTTGCAAATAATCTGTAGGCCTAAATGATTAAGAAATTACGTGTTACCAACTTAAAAAGAGGGAAAAAAATGAAAAACAAAGACAGTACACGAAGAATTACACTCCTCATAAACAATTCACTACATAAGGAAATTGTTTAAGAGAGCTTTCTTCAAGTTTATATATTACTTTATGGTTTTCAATACAAGTTTATAATTTCTTTTCTTTTGGGAAGAGAAAGTTAAAATTCTGCTTTCAATATTTGTACTTTTGATTTTGGGGTTTTTTAGATTTTTTTCTTTAGGAGTATTATTTATGACAGGGAACAACATAGCCCTGTGCTTTTACTGCATGATCTTGTACTTTTAGGACACTTAAGCTATCTTCAATAGAGAGTTCTTCTACATTATTGATAAAGATCATGCATAATTACTGTCTACCATGTGGTGTTCAGCCCCCAAGGGAAAAAAATTAAACTAAAAGGAGGCAGTCACATAAAGACGATCATTTTATTCACTACCAAAACCAACCAAACCAAACAAACAAACAAAAAAACCAAACCAAAACCAAATAAAAAAAAAAAAAACCTGTACTGTGTTATGAGAGCAAAATTTATGACAGTCTATTCATTCAGCCAGACCTAGCTACTTGCTGAGTCAACAACACACTGTTTGCTTCCTTCTTTAGGAACAACACTGAATGAAACTGTGAACAGTTGTGCCTCATGGTGAGTCTAAACCTCATTCTCTTAAAAATTTTTAAAAATTGCTCTGGAGCCTCTAGATATATATGGTTTTGAGGGAAATAAAACGTTGGGTAGGTCTCTGGCTCCTTAGATTTAGGTGCACAGTGGAGCAACCTTTTAAAATGATCTTAAATTCCCTAGCAGGTAAACAGCTGTTTTTGAAGATCTCCAGAAAGAATCCCTTTATTCCCAAGTTTAGCCACATTAGAGCTCTGCTTTATGGAGAATCAGAGCGCAGAACCTATTCCAAACTTTCCAGCTGACAGCTGCAAAGTCTCTAGATACTCTACCATGTCAAATTACCCATCACTAATATTGAAAACCTGAAAACCTATAAGCAGAACAACAGTGAAGAAGAGAGATTGAAGCTCAACTGATTCAATAGCCCTCT
Source organism: Rhipidura dahli (assembly GCA_013399225.1). NCBI lineage: Eukaryota > Metazoa > Chordata > Aves > Passeriformes > Rhipiduridae > Rhipidura > Rhipidura dahli. The sequence goes on along the minus strand of VXAC01005130.1, from coordinate 457,223 downwards.
GGTTCAAAAAGAAAGCAAACAAACACTTTGGAAGAATGAGGGAAAGATACATTTAAGATTTTTAGATTTTTATTTTCTTCATAAAACATGTAGCTGCAGGGATGTATATTACTAGTATTGCATTTTCTTTGGATGCCTTACTGTGTATGGTTCAATTACCATGCTAAAGGCTAAACTCAATAAATTTACAAGCAATAATTCTACACAAATATGCATTCAGTCAATATATGGTTCCTACATGAAAAGTATTAAGAAACTGAGTTTCTCTGATTTCTAGACTATCAAATGCACAATTACTATTTATAATAAGCTTCCAGTCACAGACTCTGTAATTCCTTAGTCCTGAACAATTGCATAATTACGAATTCAACTCTATTAGCATTGGGAGCAGACATGGATGATTTCAAAAGGGATACTACTGATTTAATGAGGTCTCAGCCTGTACATTTCCAAAATTACACAAATTCTGTTTAACAGCCAGCCACTGATGCTTTTGGGTATTTGAACCAATAAATCAACCAACTGCCAACCAAAAGAATCATTAAAAATGAAAACAAACAGAAACGAGAATGAAATTGCATTTTTCACAACATGAAGCTACCAAAATCCTATATCCTGACTAGTTTCCAACAGTCTGTCTGGCTTTACTGGAGATTGGTTGCTGCTGAATCTATTGAATACCTAAAGCTGCCATTTGTGACAGTGATTTTGTATTTTGAATGTTTATGGCATTGTGATTATGCTAGGATAAATATGACAATAGACCATGGACACAGAAGGGCTATTCTGAATTCATTGTCCTTCTCTTGCATTTGCCACCTCATTTTTCCTGTGTGTGATAGATAGCAAATGATCAGTTCCTGAGATTGTGGAGCTGGTATTTTGCCTAAAGTAAATAGTTGCCAGTTCTGTCAAGAAAGGAGTTTGTAAAATTTCATTATACTTGCATTTTTTTTCTTGAAGGTATCTTTATTTTACAAAGGTCCCTGTATTAAAAACTGCCTTTGATTTCAGTGGGAGACAGATTAGCTCAAGCAGTAGTTTTCATGTTGGCGGTCATTGCACCAAATAAGGATGAAAGGATATGTCAGCCAGAGACATCATAAAATCCTTAAATTCGTATGCCCCCAAGTAATCCTGATGTGCAACCGACAATTACTGGACATAGAGGAGGAAAGGGGAACAAAGATCTTAACATAAAAACATAAAAAAACATAAAAAGATTTAGCCTGCCTAAGTTATAGCATAGTAGCTGTAGATCTCTCACACAGTGCTCAGCTGTACATCAACATTACCTTTTCCCATGGTGGACCTCCATCAGTTTTAATGGGGTTTTTTAGTGCTTATAGTGTAGGATCTGCATGTGTTCATAAATTCCTCACACATTCCCATCCAACAAGCTGCTCATGGACTTAGGTAAACGTTGCCTTCATCAACATGTTCACTGGATAAAATCAATTAAATTCTTATCCTCAAAACAGGACACCTGAGCCTGAAATACAGGAGAATGGGGTCATCTTCATCTCTTCCTAAGAAGTGGAGAATGGTGACAGCTAAATCACCACATTGGCCTTCCAACCAACAGACCTTCTAAAGATCAGGCTGAGCACTATGAACTGGGTTAGTGTCTTCAGAGTGCTGAGACCTGTCTGGAACAAGAATAGGTAATATGAGAGGCAAGAACTACGTACACCTTTCTTTAGCATTCCAAAGAGGAGTTATGCTGTATTAATCTCCAGATGGTAAGCTTACAGTAGGCTATTTGCTACATACTGCAGAGGGCTGTAGTGCAGGTGGCAATATCAGATGGGGGAGGACCTCTCCTGACTTCTCCTAGCCCACCTTCAAATGTCAACACAGCTGTGCTGAGAGACCTCTCAGCACCTTCACAGCTGCTACTGGGGACAAATGACCCCTATAGACATCCATAGAGAACCTTACAATCACTTTGAAAGAGCTAGGATGAACAACAGAGTGCAGACAGATGTGGCTTCTCCAAGCCAGAGCATTCTGCTTCCATGAGGTGTGCATTTAATGTCACTAGAGAATGAAAAAACTCTTGAAAGGCTAACTGGAGAGACCTTCTCAGATAGGAAATGTATTTCTTTACCAGCTTTAATTTCTGCTACTGTGTGAGATAAGTACATTTTACTTATACCATCTGTCTGTTTTTCCCCATTTTTATTGTAGTCGCATTTCAGCCTTCTAGCTGCAACGTTCAATGTCAAGTCCATGTATAGTCTTTCCCTGTTCCTACCTATCTTTGCTCTACTGCGAAAGCTCCCAGGATATCCAAGGTAAGTGACACATTTTAGAATGTGTCTTTTAATCCTACAGGACCTCTATGTCTTTGAATCTTTTAACTGTAGTGGAAAGGCCACTCCTTTTCCTCATTTAGACAGACCCTCACACAAATCAGATTTTCCATGAATTCAGTTTTGCACAACAAATTATGTCCCAAAGATTACATTGACTTGCTTCAAGACTTGCTGTGAATTATCTTTGTGGACAGTACCTCCATATTTTGAAGGAAAATCCTGCTTTTCAAGGGTGTGAAAGTCTGTACACTTGTAGGTAATTATGTACAGCATCTGCTTTCACAAAGTGTGAGGGTTTTAGAAAGTAGACGGAAAACAGAATAGGATGGGATGAGCTTGACTGCCTGTAAAGAAAGGAAAAAAATGAAAGGGGAAATAAAGATATTATACTTGATGTTTGTGCTTCCTGTAGCCAAGATGAAGATGGATGTCTTCTTGTGGAAAGTCTCTATGATGTCTTACAGTATTATGCAGCAGTTGGAATGTTATTCTGGATCATGGAAATTTTGATGCAAAAAAGAAGGGGAGAGTAGGGAAGTAACTCCAAAGAAGAAGGAAAATGCAGTCCAGGTTTTAGGCTGTCAGACCCGTGTGCAGGTGGTTTGCTGTGTATATGCTGTAAATGAAACTTTTCCCCAGACCTCATGAATTCCACTGGAGTCTGAGGAGGCCTGAGTGTATGGAATACAACAATGCTCCAACACAACAACCATCAAGCAGAATGATGGACATCCTGATACACTTAGACCATCACTTTTTCAATCTCTGTGAACTGTAACTTGTTTCTCCACTCTTGTTCAGAAGCAGCAACTCCTCATTTCCTTGTCCAAACTTTGCCCTTTCTGGCCGTAGATTCTCTCACAAATTCCTGACTAACTGATCACATGAGCATCATGTTGCTAGAATCAATCCTGAATTTTCATTGAAGCCTGCCATCTGTATGCAGTCTTCATCTAATCTGTACCTCTTTTATGTCAGTCAGCTCCACTTCCCCCCAAAACCTATGTTGTCTTTGTCAAGGTCTTTAAAGTATTGCTATGATTCAGATATCAAGACAGGCATGAATGGTTGCAGACTGAGAACAGAATGTGGATATCTCTCAAAAGCTCTATTTTGGACAGTCTTGATTGGTACCCAAGGTCCTGGCAAAACTGAAGTAATGAGTATGTAGCCAGTGAGAGCATACTATCAACACATCTAGAAGTGGGGTGTTATTTGTAATATATATGAGAAGGTTGTATTGCTGATGTTGATGTTTTCTAATTCTCAGTGTGTAACTGCAGATTCCTTCTGACTACAGACATTTATCTTTGTGTGTGTGTGAATGTGGGGAAGAAGCAGTTATTACAGCTCTGATGAGAACTAGGACATCTATAACCCTGAAGAACATCTACTTTTAGCAAGATGAGCTGCACCTATTGTGACAGCAATTAATAAGATAGTAGGTTTTTTGTTTGGTTGGTTTTTTATTTATTCACAGGGCTAATAATTTCCCTATATGTTTACCGATCTCTGATAATTAATTTCACAATGAGAATTTCCAAGTCATAAAATAAAAATAAGTAATTAAACCAGCAAATAAACAAATAACATATAGTGAAAAGAACATATGTTCATTTCTGTACTGATAGTTGCATTTGAATATTTTTTAAATGCCCATTTTTTTTGTTATATTGAAGAGTTTAATTCTCAATTCAGAATGCAACTGAGGGTGTACATAAACATATAATTTTTTTCCATGAATTCAGAGGTACTGAAAGCCTGATCTGTAATCTATTGAAGTTAATTAAGCCTTTTCTATCATCACTTAGAAATTAAAACAGTTTTGTAAACTAAGTCATTAGTTTGACTATTTAAAAATGAAATTTGAAACTAGTGTTATTAATTAAAGTGAGGCTTTGAAATTAGTGCAAATCATTTAACTCCAACTGCAATTAATGCAGAAACTTAGAGTTTCTCATCAACTTAAGTGTGAGAAAATGCTTATGAGCTGGTTTTCATAAAAGAATTTTTTCTTTATCATTTATCAAATTTTTTTGGTATATTGTCTTTCAGAAGTGAAGAAAATATCTCTTGTGGTGTTTTCTTGAAATACTGGAAAGGGTAGAAAAGATAAAAACCAATCAAACAAAAATAAATAAACAACAACAACAACAAGAACAAGCAAAAAAAAAGGAAAAAAACCCAAACCATGGGGCCATCCCAAGTGTGTTACTGGGATGTGTTTTTCCAATTGTTTTCATGAATAGTCCTATGGATTGCTGTTGATTTTTTTTTTTTTTTTTTTTTTTTTTTTTTGTTTGCTATGGATGCTATGCTTTGCTCAGGTGCACAGGATCATGGACATCAGAAGTGCCAAAACAATCAGAATTGTCAAGGTCAGATTTGCATTCTGCTGCCATAGGGTAACCAGATCCAGCAATATTAGCATTCCTCACATCCACTCCATAGGAAAATAGAGTTGACAGGGGCATTCTTTGTTGTCTTAAGAACTGGCTGGATGGCCACGCCCAGAGAGGAGTGGTGAATGGTGCTGCGCCCAGTTGGTGTCTGGTCACTAGTGGTGTCCCTCAGGACTCGGTGTTGGGATCAGTTTATTGCCTTTGTAGATGATCTGGATGATGATGGGATCAAATACACCCTCAGTAAGTTCTCAGACAACAATAATTTGTATGGGACTGTCAATCTGCTGGAAGGCAGGAAGGATCTGCAGAGGAATCTGGAGAGGCTGAATTAATGGGCTGAGATCAACTACATGAGGTTCAGCAAGCCCAAATACTGGGTCCTACACTTTGGACACAAAAACCCCCTGCAGTACTACAGGATGGGGCAGAGTGGCTGGAAAGCTGACCAGCAGAAAAGTACCTTAGGGTGCTGAACATGTGTCATCAGTGTGCTCAAGTGGCCAAGAAGGCCAGTGGCACCCTGGCCTGCATCAGCAACAGTGTGTCCAGCAGGACCAGAGCAGTGATTTCCTCCCTGCATGCAACACTGGTGAGGCCACACCTGGAGTGCTGTGTCCAGTTTTGAGCCCTTCAATTCAGGAAGGAGACTGAGGTTCTGGGATGTGTCCAGAGAAGGTCAATGAAGCTGGTGAAGGGTTTGGAGCACAAGTCCTGTGAAGAGAAGATGAAGGAGCTGGGCTTGTTTAGTGGGGAGAAAACGAGTTCTTCAGGGAAGACCTTGTGGCTCCCTACAACTGCCTGAAAGGAGGTTGTAGCCAGGTGGGGGTTGGTCTCTTCTCCCAGGCAACAGCAAGAGGACATAGCCTCAAGGTGTGCTAAGGGAGGTTTGGGTTGAACTTTAGGAGGAATTTCTTAGCAGAAAGGGTGATTAAACATTGAAATAGGCTGCCCAGGGATGTGGTGGGGTTACCGTCCCTGGAGGGATTTAAGGAAAGACTTAGTGCCATGGTCTAAATGATGTGATGCTCAGTCAAAAGTTGGACCAAACGATCTCAGAGGTCTTTTCCAGAAATTGATTCTGTGATCCTCTGAAAACCAAACACAGAGACCAGCAGAGACAAAAATGACCTCTTAACTGGAGACTTCTATCCTTGACAACAGATTAGCAAGACCATGCATGTTTCTGCTAGTAAATATAGATTCAACTGATTCCCTTCAACCTGAACTCTGATGTACCAGTCCTACCTGTTTTAGCAATTTCTATTATTTGAAGTTGTATTTCAGTGTGTCCTTGAAGTGTTTCATTTGTCTGTCCTGGTTACAGGTTACTTCTTTAAGTCCAACGTACACTGGCTGCTGCAGGATGCCAGTATCTTCTTTCCTAGATGCGTGACCAGCCCAGTGCTGCCTTTTTATAATGATCATGGCTACAGTCCCTGGAACATAACTCTGCTCTGAAACTTTTTTATTGAAAATTTTATCCTGCCATCTGATGCACAATATGGTCCACAGATGGTGCAGATGACATTTGTCTAGGAGTCATGTATGTCGTCACTAGCCCATGTCTTCAAACCATTCAGCAAATTGGATAACAGAGCTGCTTTATAGACTTTTAATGTGATCTACCAATTAATGTTGAGCTGCTGTTTGACCTCAGAGTAGCCTGCATCCTCAGCTTCATGGTGCAGTAAAAAAATTGATACATTTTCTTGAATTTTTTAGAATAAAACCAGATTGGTTTTTATTCTAAGAAGAATGATGGCAGGAAACATTCTTGTTTTCTTCTAAAGGTTTGTTTGGGTTTTTTTAAGTCTGGTTTCCATTGTTTTAAACTGGAAGCATTCAGTTGCTGACTTCACATGTCTATTAAGCATCAGTATTTAGCAGTTACAGTTCACTTGTGTTTCTTATTTATTGCTATAAATGGCTAAGTGCCTCATGGAAGGGCCAGACTGATCACAGCAGGCAGCAGGGAGTTAAATGTGTTATCCGAGTGTTCAGATAAACAAGTAGTCTGATGCTTAAAGGACATCTGCTAAAATATTAGAAGTACTATATGTGACTAAGGTTATACCTCTCTCATGTTCCTATTGTTCAGGACAACTAAAAATAGAAAGGGAAATTTTAAAACAAAACAAAAAAAGCCCCACACCACATCTGCTAACTGATCAGGTTTTCCCTCTTTGCTTTGTCTATGGATAAAACTTAGAACATAAGGGGAATATTCCATCTCAATAGCTGCTTTCCTTTCATTCCACAGAATCACAGAATGGGTAATATTACCCGACCGAAGGAATTTTTCCTTTTTTTTTTTTCTTAATTTATAAAAGTGTAAAAGAGTAAAAGAGAGTCCAAATTATGTTATACTAATGCATTACTGCTATAGAGGGTACCTTTTTCCTCTAGATCTACTACAACTTATACAGTAGTAGGCTTTTAACTTTCTCATGGAAAATTTTTTCTGGGTAGCTGTGTTGTCTTCTTCTGGACTATAAGTTTACTTCATTTTTATTTTTTTTCTCTGTTTATAGTTTATTTATGGATAATCAGAGATGACTGATGTTTTAGGTGAAGACACTATTAAATCACTTGCTGCTAACATTGTGCTTTTCCTTTTGCAATATTTTCTATTTTAGTATTCCTTTCTTAAAAAAAAAAAATTCTAAATTACAAACTGAGCATATGTTTCCAGTGAGCTTCCCAGGTGTTTAGCCCCAGTGACTACAGTTAATTTGAACCCAGAAACACAGATGAGTAATTCCACTGAAATTATTCCTTTCAATGTGTTTTGCTTATAAAATACTTTATATTTTATTCAATGAATCTCCTCCTCATTTGTCTGCCTTTATTACCTCACGGTGAAATTCTTGTTTTTCATTTTCTTCTCAGAGAATGTAGGCATAAAGTTCAATATATTTTATTAAATTGACTTAGCGAGTATAGGGGGTCAATTAAGTTTCTACTGTTTTTCATACTTGGTTAGTTACTTTGAAAGGTAGTATGTTCCTTCCAGTTCTTTCCTTGGATACAGCTGTGCAATACTCTTAACAGTCTGTACATGTCTCTCAGATGTAGACATCAGGTTGTTTACCACCTTGTCCAGACTGGTAAATAATGCTAGTGCTAATAATGCCCAGTGTAAGCCTACTTCCAGTCCAACAATGGATCTTTTTCCTCACTTTTGAGGTTTTATTTCATAAAGAGCACATTATCCACGGCATTCCTCATCCTAATCATGTCTTCTTAAAGGCTACATAGAAAATCCGCTGTGCGGTGTCTTGAAACCCCAGAGGAAATATAAGTACTAACTTATCTTTTTATGTTGCTGGGTTTTTTTTT
>VXAC01005130.1:427802-449123 GCA_013399225.1 Rhipidura dahli | reverse complement strand
CGCGAGGTGGAGGGGGTCTTGGATAGAAACATTTGAGGCACTTTGTATTTTCTGGAAAACTTAAAATGAGTTTTCAGAAAAAAAGAACAAAGAAGACACTTTCTAAAAACTAAATTGTTAACTGTTTATTCCGGCAAAAAACACATCAGGCTCTTTCTCCTTCTGTGGCTATAAAACAAAATTACAAACTATCCTTTGCATTCTTCTTTGCTTTAAATATTGCTATTATACAGTGGGGAGTCTGTTTCTTATAACTAATGAATAAAAGTGTTTGTAAATAACATATCCCTTTGGCTTTTTTTCCTATACATTCTTCTAGGACCAAAACCAGCAGTGAGTGAAAGGACTTCCAAATATAAATATTTCAAATAATTTAAACCCTTCCTCTAAGTATGCAACAAGTCTCTTTTCCTCCCTAGTGATTTATTAATTTTAAATATCTCTGTATATACTTGTTTCCTTCTAATTTTAAAATATTCTCAGAGGCTGTGGCAGAAATTTACAGCACAAATAGAATGTGCTAGAGGGGAACTGCACTGTTAACTGTAAAACATCACAGGTCATCTACACTGGTTTAACAAATAAATTTCAGATGCTCAGAATGTGTCAAGAAAAAGCCAGCATTTAATCACTTAATGGCATGTCTATGTAGACACAAGCAAAGGTCCAGCTGATCCTGCTTTGGGGTATTATGACTGGCTCTCTGTGCCAGAATTCTTTAAATGCTGTTTTCTAAGCTTTCCTTTCATAGAAAGGACTAAGTTTTTAAAGCCAAAATACAGCATAGCTGTTCAAAAGTCACAATCAATGTAGTACTACTAACTCAGCAATGTCATTAATTTCTGTTATTTTGTTTCTATTTAACTTTTCAATATTACATTAAACAATATAGATGGATTGTGCCTATTTTTCAAATAGTACAACTTCAGATCTCAAGTTCAATAGTTTATTTTTGCTCCAGAAACCAAGAAAAATTACATCCTTGGAAAATTAAACCATTGTTTCATGAGACAGGGAGATACTGAAACCTAATCCTTCACAGATTTGCATCTGTTTTTCTCTGAGCCGTCTTCCTATATCCCATGTGACAGACCTACAGAGCAAAAGATAGCACACCTGGAAATAAACTTGTGATGGTTGTGACTATGGAATAGACTTGATGTATCAGCCAGTTTTACATTAAGTTAAGAGATGTTCCTTGCTTCAGAGAGGGGAGGAGCACCTCCAGTTTAAATGAGTTGAAATTATGTTTACTTATAATTGCATATTTAATATGTTTTCTAGGTCTAAACAGAGTTTTTAAGTGGATTGAAGATGGACTCTTTTTCCCAATCATAATATTTTGATATTAAGATTTTCAGAGAAGGCTGATACAATATACGTTTAAACAACCTTCAAGGCCCAGGCAATTCAAATGAGGAAAATTTCAAATTCTCATCAAGTCACTTTGCCAATTCTTTCATTGAATGAACATGATAAAAATCCTGACTCATTTGAGTTTCATTTTTGAGGCAGTTTTAAAAAGTATGACAATAGTTTCCTGTCACTGCATAATATTTCCAGAGGTTTAGTGATTTGACTTGTGTCTTCTTAGGTAAGAGTTCTGCATTTTTGTGTTTATTGACGATTTGGGTAATCTTATGGTACTGGGGAGGTGAGTTAGGTGTGTTTACAGATCCAGAATCTGAAGATTTGTCTAGGGAGTTTGCAGAAGTAGTTTTGGTGATTTTTTTGCCATCATAGCCTTTACCATATAGTTGGGTTTTGGGTTTGATTTTTGTTTGTTAGGGGTTTTTGGTTTTTTTTTTCTATAAATACCAGATATATTTTTTAACAATTTCATCTCTGAAAAGCCTTTTGCTCTGATTTTAATCTTCTCATTTGGAGAGAAGTAAATTCACATGAACAAAATTTGTATAAAATTAATCATCAGTTTGTTTTCTCTATCATGCAAGTCCATTATTTTTTTATGATTTTTTGACAGAAAGATCCCTGAAAGTTGAATTGCTAGTAGAAATAAGAGGGACACTTTTATTAGAGTGACTCTTACTTGCTCTGACTGCCTGAAAATGCATCATGTCTGTGGAACTTTAATGTAAAAGGGGTGCAGTTTAGGCTGTTGCTGAAATAAACTGTTCCCAGATCCAAGAAAATAATGAAAATTTTATTTCACGGCATGTGGCTCATGTGGGTCGTGTTACAATGGTCAGTAAATGTTGATACCCTTACCTCTAATGATTGTTTCAACAAGAATTAAAGGGATTTTGTTGTGCCAGTTCTGCCAGCTGGTAGTGAAAATTCCCCCCAAACCAGTCCAGAAAATCCAACCACCCCTGAATGATGAAGGAGCATAATGAAGGGTTCTCTTTCACAAACATGTTTCATCCTTTGTTCTCTTTCCCTCTTCACCAGGAATAGAGTTAAAACTAAACCATGTCTTCAGTCTCGCATTGCTGAAAGACTTGGGTCCCCAGAAGAATGCTTTGTTTAACAATTTGGATGTTTTTCTCTCTTTTCTGTTCATCTTGTGTACACACACAAACCAACATGAGACATCCAAGCATGAAATGATCTACAGCTCTGAATTGTAACATTTAATGCACTGGCTTGGGTGGGAGTGAGATCTGGCTTCCAGAAGAACAAACACTGGACATTTTACATTCTATGGTATGTCATAAAGTGTTGGAGCAGTCTTATAAGCCATTATCTGAGCTGCACAATTTATTGTTCACATGTAGTATATAGGTATTAAGTTTGATTCTTTTGTGAGTGGATTAGAACAAGGATTAAGACTTGATCAATTCAAACATATACTTCTCGTCTTCAGTACAGCAAAAAACTCAAATGAAAACATCAGAGAAAAAATACTAAGAATGTTAATTTCTGTTCTGTTCCGTTTTGTTCTGTTCTGTTGTGTTAAGAACAGTACAAATGCTGAAGCTCCAGAAGGGTTAGCAGACTATTCTGATTCTCTGTGCCATCCTCAGTCACAACTCTAACCTAAAAGTTACTCTGTTGGGAAGTGAAAAGAAAGTAGAGCTGTTAGATTTTAAAGTCAAGATGCTCAGATATTTAGGAGGCCTGCTCAAGCCTCAGTCAGATCCACTCCCTGTGTGTCTGCTGCCACCATCTTCTACAGAAGGTATTCTAAGAGCTGAAATGTGTGAGCTGCAATGGAAAGACATTTCTCTGTCCTTCACAAGGATACAAATCCAGCTCCATGCTTTTGTTTCATATTCTCCTTTCAATGAGTGACAATGGAACTGCATATGCACTTTTTTATATGACATCTATATCTGATAAAGTTTACCCATTGGCGTGCCTTGTCATTAAACTTCGTTCAGTATTTCTAGTTTATATGTGCTTAAAATATTATATAGTTGAGTTGCCTTAAGTTTGGGGGTTTATTTTTCCTGGTGAGCTAGGGCGGAGTAGAAAGTATTGTTGGTAAACCCTGCTTCTGACCTAAACTGACACTCACAGCAGGAATATTTTGGCTAGAATAACTGTCTCAGTGGGACACATGGTCTGGGGGTCAGAGAGCAGTGCTGAATCACATTGAAGTAGCTTAATGAAACTGCAGGGAGAATCAGGAAATCAGAACATTTTTTCCCCTTCTGAGATTCCTTGTAAAAATTGTGTAAGAGAAACATACAAACTAGCAGGGTAGAGTAGGGAGTTTAGAACAACTCTTTTTTTAAACAGGAAGTACTTTAATTTCATAAGTGGCAGTAGTATGGTTTTCATTGTTGGGGATAAAAGCACTGTCAGCATTTCTACATTGCAGTAAAACTGACCATAACTTTGTTGGGAAAAGAAACTGTAAGAGATTGCTTGCAATGGCAATCATGCAGAGAGACTCTGCAGGAAAACTTCTGGACTTACTCCAGTCATTACACATTTGGAAAGAGCTTCACACAAAGGTATTTTGTGCATGAATAGTCCAGAGGAATAGGTTTCTGGACCAACTGGTGTGTAGCTAATTTTAAAAAGTCAGTTTACCATAACAATTATTTTATGGGCTGTAGAGCAGATCTCATTAAAGTAGGAAGAGAATAATAAATTAAAGGAGAACCAAACATTAATACATCTAATGCTGCCTCTACTTAATAGGAACATTACAAATGATAATGAGGACACTGTTCGCCTTTGTGGGGGATGGTGGTAAATATGGTAAAAATAGACAAGGGTTATAGTCTCAAGCACAATTTTCTGATGTCATTTCTTCTCTACTTTTTTAAAGCATAATACACAGAAGATTTTTTTGTACTCAGACACCCCTGCATTACTATTCTGATTGTTTTGTCAGGTCATTTTCTTATCATATTACTTTCTCCTTTTTAAAAAAGCTTATGTGTAAGTTAGCTATAGCTTTGCCTCTGCTGGAGTTCAGAACACTTCATTCTCATATTACCTTTTTTCTCATCTACCTTGTATTGTTGTTATTGTTTTCCTTTTCCTGTAAGACTCAAACCAGCTAGTCTCATTTACTTGTGTATAACATGTACCTATGTATGTGTGTTGGTACACTCACACACCACTTGAGCTAATTGGATGAAAAGACAATAAACAAAAAAAATTTCATATATGGTTTTTTTTTCTATGAACCTGAATACACACTTCTCTCCAGGGAGGCTCATAAAGTGGATCCAGTGTCCATACATACTGTAATTGTAGGTAAAAATTTAGGGTTCACTCTAATCCAATGTAAATTGCTGTATGGAAGACTGAAGATCTTGTGTGTCTGTTTCCATGTGGCAAATAACTGAATAATCAGACATTAGTTTTAATTCCTTATTTCTCTATGTTATGTACTTCTCTAGATTTTTCTATATTCACAATGATGATGATTTAAAATACTAAAAGTTTTCCATTTTTCTCCCTTTGGTTTTATTTGTTAAATTCATTCAAATACATTTTACTTTAAAAAAATGTTAATTTTATATATCAGTTTTATATAAAAGCCAAAGGTCTTTTCATGGTGTTTTGTTATGCAACTTTTATTCTTCCAAGTTCAGCAGTAAGTATCAAAGCAAAACAATTCTAGCCAACAGGAGTTTTCCCATTGACTTCAATGAAATCATACTTAGATGTGAGCTGAGTACATTTGAAAATCTCACCCACTATTAAGCGATTCTGAAAAACACGACAAGGATGCCTAAAATTCGACTTTTGCCATCCAAAAAGGAAGAAAACTCTCCTGGATTGTGGTAGCAATAGATATTGCTTTCATACTGCTTTTATCAGTCAATCTTGGATCTCGCTGCAGAGGAGATTGCTACCACTCTTCCCATTTTATGGACAGAGAGTTGGAGGTATAGTGAGGGAAGTGACATGCTCACCTCAGCATTTGTGCAGCCATTCAATGCTGATTGAAGACCCAGGGTGATTCAGAAGTGTTGTGCTTAAACAAAAAAACCACTGTTCGGGGAAATAATCACATAAACCATAGGACATATTTAAGACATGGAAATGGTATCACGGATTGATGTAAGTGAAGTGGTTCCACAATCATCATAAAACCACTTACAGTGCCATCCATGCCTTGGAGCTCAGGCTCAGTAGCAAAGGCTCCTCCACCTTTGCTGGCTTTTGCAGGACCTCGCAGCAGTCACTGAGGTGAACAGTTCTGACTCTTCACAGACTGGTGATAAAAACAACAAAAGTGCTTAAGAAGTCTGCCTAGTTTGTGCTTGGGTTCATATGTGTTTCATGCACTCTGTTCATGCTGAAGTAGAAAAGTTCAAAAGCAAAAAAGACACTGTTTAAGTTCATACAACACAGTACCATGGGTTTCATTGTTAGGTGGAGAGCAGTGCCAGATTACTACTTTGCACTGACTCTGAACACATGAAATAAAGACTAGACCTAAGCACCCACATTTAGGTCTCTGTTTACCTGTGGTATGCAGACCTAGTGTTGGAGATTTCATTATTGCCAGTGTAATCCAGAAAGAAATTCAGCTTGGGGCTTAATTCAATTGCCTGATCACAATCATTTTGCACTAATTTGAGACTTACAGAGATAATAAACAAGGTTTCATGGGTTTGCATTCACAACACAAGACATATAGGAGCCTCATTTCACCCTGAAATATCAGATACATCCTAGCCGAAGTATTCTTACAACTCAAGTGACAGCGGATAGAATTATATGGGTAGCTAAACTGAGCTGATTATTGACAATAATGTGAGCTTACAATTTCAATATGTAGACATATAGATACCCTCATTAAGATTTTTAAATTAAAAATGGAATTTTATCTTCCATAGAAGGTATTTAGTATGAGTTTGAAGAAACTCTATTGGCAGACAACCTCAAGTTATATTCCATAGTTTTTCATTTAGTATTTTAAGGAAGAAAATTAAGAATAAACCCACACTTCTTATCAAACCAGTTAACCTCAAAAGAATGTAAACTAGAACTCATTGTACAGAAATAGAGTTAAGGAGCTAATAGAGTTTGGTTCAGTTCAAGAGATAGCAATTACTGCCATGCTAGTTGCCCTGTGCAGCTTGCTTTGACTTCCAATGCATTTCCCAGACAGTAAGATACTCCTAGAGATGCTTTTTTTCATTCCTGCAGGGATATCTCAGGTAACCTAGAGTATTTCAAAAAACAGTATTTATCTTCTGTGTTTAGGCATATGAGTTAAGCCTTTAATGTTCTGGTTGTGAGGGAAAATAATTAATATTGAAGTCTGAGTTTCTTGAGAAATGAGGCTAGAAATACCAGAAAATAAACCTGTAGCATGTAACAATAAGCAGAAGCATACACTCAGCTAGACCTTTGTTAGGAAGTGTTAGAAGAACAATGCACAGGTAATGCACAGAGGGTGAAGATATTAACCAGGAGAAATATGCCAGACCGAAGGGCAAAGTGAAGACTTCAACAAGACAATTACTTCCTGGTCAGTAAACACAATCTTATTTATGGTTTGCAACACATATGCTGGAACATTTTTAAGAAAACAAAGACAAAATTATCCATAAATGGACACTTGGAATAAGAAGAATGTTTTGATATAGAATTATTTTAATCTCTTTTTATTTCTATACCATAGACACTCAAGTCTGAGTAAACAGCTTCGATCATAATTTATTTTTGAGGCAGAGAAATAGACACTTTCACAGTCAGTAAAGCAGTCTCTTTTAGACTTCTGTATTAAGATGAGATGAATCTTGCTTTAGAACTGTTTCTCTCCGCTGAATAACCTGACAACTTTCTTCTTCTACCTTTCATGAGAAAAAGCAGGTCTCAGACAATGCTGTCATTTGATATCCTTCATCCAGTAGAGCTGTTATGTGTACAGTCCTGTAGAAACTCTCTCTGTTTTATCTATTTTGTATGTAGGAGACAATCACTGAAGAACTTGACACTGTAA
This sequence comes from Rhipidura dahli, assembly GCA_013399225.1. Taxonomy (NCBI): domain Eukaryota; kingdom Metazoa; phylum Chordata; class Aves; order Passeriformes; family Rhipiduridae; genus Rhipidura; species Rhipidura dahli. The sequence continues at coordinate 441,739 of VXAC01005130.1, read as the reverse complement.
GTTTAAATTGGCATGAGCATCCTGAGCATTTCAGACACATATCTTTATCCTCTTAGATGTGGCTGCATCAATAAAAATGTATGTAAGAATCTGAATGAGTGTCAGTCAAATGAACATCCAACTGAGCAAAGCATAAATAATAACAATAGAAAAAGAGGATGTTCATTAGGGCTTCTAGTGAAGAAAAGCTGCTGACTGATGAAGACAAGTTCAGGAAAAGAGAACTTGATACTATATACCTGCAATTTTTCTCTATTATAGTCTTTGACTATTGTAAAAACATTCATTGTATTTATTTAATAAAAACACAGGCAACATTTCTCTCCAGCAAACCTTGTATTTGACATTACTTAGAAAAACAGAGACCAGGAAAAATTGTATTTGTATGTTTATTTGGGCATCAGGGCACCACAGTGATAAAATATTAAGACTGTTTAGCTGACAGATAGTAGGGAGGGATGTAAATCAGTGCTTTAGTGTCAGCTCACAGGGACCAAAAAGGGGAGGACTGGATGCTGTTCTCAGCTGCCTCCCTGGCTAAGTATGTTATATGCTGAATGTACTTTGATTAAGATAAGTAGGCTCTTTGGCTCTTAAACTCATTGTCCATAAAGACATACTCTGAGACTACCTAACATTCAAATATTCTGATAGCCTAACAAAAAATAAAGTATTATAAAAATTATAACTATCATGGGATTTTGTTTGTTTAGGATTTTTCATTTGTTTGCTTGTTATGATTTTGTTCTGTTTTGCTCTGATGGTGGGTTTTTTTGTTTTTATTTTTGTGGGGTTTTTTGTGTGCTTGTTTTACTAGAGAACTGATTGTCAAAAGAAGAAACTATAAAGGAGAAAAGGCTACATGGCTTGAAAGCTAAATGAAAAGACAACAATTTCTGATGATGAAAAAAAAGATCAATAATAGGATATATGTCTTCACATTGGCAAGATTTCTGGAAAAGAAAATTAATTTGAACTGAAGTTAGAAAAATCACATGTGTAGCTCAAAAATCTATAAGTGAAAAAAAAAGAAAATTAAAAAAAATTCAGTGTTGACTAAGTCTCTTTGTTCTTCCAATCACATTTTACAAAATAGTCACTTAGTAGCATTATTTAATTATTTTTCATATGTACCTGTCTTGTTCTGCTGGAGGAAAAATTCATTGGGCTATAAAAGGAAAATATGAACTTAGTTACACAGATAAAGCCAAAATATTAAATTTACCTAATAAAATTATGTACACATACACAGACATAGCCCATGTTATTGTCATGCTGGATCCACAAAGTATAATGATTGTTTCCAAAATACATCCTTTTTTCCTTCATCCTTAAGAAAATTTAGTCTGAATAAATGTTAACACATGTTCAATGTCAAAAAGTGTCCAAATATTACCATAAATACTTTCCTAGAAAGCAAAGAAAATCTTATAATCCATATGGTAAAGGATGAACTGGTTACAGATCTGACTCTGGCATGCCTCTTGGGGATTCATTTATTTAAACTGCAAGAAGCAAGTGAAGCTGAACTTCCTTCCTCTATGTTGACTGTGTTTGCTGACCTCTGCTAGGGCCAGAAGTACTGCTGTGAGATGCTGTCACTTCCTTCACAGTTGTAACTTGGCACTGTGGCTACTGTCCCTTCAGCAGGGATCCCTTGATTTGGTGCAAGATCAGAAGGCATTGCCTGTGCCTGGCATATTTATAAACTAACATATGTTGCTGTGGTTCTGAATCGTCACTGTCCAAGACAATAGAATGAAAAATAACAGAGCTATTCCTACATATATACTTTTTTCTTTCAATAGCCCACTATATTAAGTCTATTTCTTGATTCATTCATATGCCAAATCTTGTTCAAGCTTGATTTAAATACTGAATTTAAATACTGTGATGTGTGGAATGAAGAAAGTATTTTTGTCAGTCCTAAACACTTAATATGTAATAAAGTTGACAACTCCTTTAGAAAAGTGATGTTTTGACACATTGCAGTTTGCCTACCTTACTTTCAAGAAGTGTTTGGCTCTTGTTGCAAGATAAACTAGTGTTAAGGATCCCAGTATAATTCTGCAGTTGGCCAGGTTCCTTGAAATGTGTCTGCATTCTATTTATAGGTATCTGTTTTAGATAGTGATTATCAACATAAAAAGTGTACTTGCTTCTAATGCCAGATCTTTTTTGTTGCCTTTAGTATTAATCTGAAAGCACAATTCAAAAAAAAATTGAGGTGTTTACACTGTGAAATATTTGCATAACTCTGCAAGAATTTGATGTGTTCTCAGTGCTATGAATACTTCTCAGTAAGGGTGTCATTGAGATTATTCTCAACTGAATAGTTTCCCATGTAAAGAAATAAAATTATGCTTCATATGGATATTTTATAGGCCTCAGCAAGGTAAAGTCTTTAGAGGACATGATACATACACATTGAGGTTATCAGGAAAAAAAAAAAATGGTTGGCATGATGAACACAAGAAAACACACGAGAAAGGAAAATCTGATTTGGATGACCCAGACCCAAAATTATTCATTTGATATCCCAGGATTCTAAAACAGTCTTAAATTGAATAATTTTTTTGACACTGAAGAAACATTAAAACCTTTCATTAGCTAAGTCTGGAGAATTCCCAGAGAGAATATTGACAGTCAAGAGCCTTTTTTATGTGGAACTGAAAAAGGCTTTTATACTTCAAGAAGTTACCATTACTGTCTCAGGGTCCAGTTATGATTTTAGGTTTTGATCAGAGGGCAAAGAGGACAAATTGTTGCCAGAATCCTCCGGAGAGAAAAAAACAAAAAACAAACCAAAAACCTAACCAAGAATAAATAACCTCAGATATTATATGTTATCATAGTTAAAATCCACAGCAGAAAAACTTGATTCTGACTTTATATTCAACAAAGTTTCAGCGATTTGTTCGTACTCATGTAGCTGACTTAATTGAACCTTCATCTTATTTCAGATTAATGCAGAATCAAACTTCCCCTCATTCCTGAAGACAGTCTTTGAGTTAGTACTTACACTTAGTAGCCAGGACCTGGATGACTTCATTGGTTTATAGTTGAGTCTGGACTATTATTTAACTGACAATGCTCAAGACACTTGTGAATTTTCATGTCCAACCTAAACACAGTGGGCTACATCTAAACCACTCCCATGCTTATTTCTGGTGTGCTCATATTTCAGTAATTTACACATTCACATTCATACATATAGAATATAATTTTATATATATATGTATACTTTTAAATGTTTTTTTTTTTTTTTAATTCACATATTCATTTTGGTGTTCATATATTCCTCACAATACATATAATACAATCTAAAAAAAAGCATAAAAGGCACAGCAAAAATACAGCCATTATAAATGAAGACAAATATGGCATGGCAAACCAGCCTATAGGTTTGATACTACTGCATGAAGTGCTTGAAGAGCAGCATTTAAATTATATTTCCTGTCTCAGTCCTGTTTGAATTTACAATAACTTTCTTGGAATAAATCTGCTGTCTACTGTGATTCCAGATACTTAAAATAATGCCATTCAAAACAAAATTTGACTGTTAAAGTATTTACCACCTTTTTTTCTATTTACCATATTTATTTTAGTTTAGTCTAGTTCTATCATTGCAGTTTGCTTACACAAAACACATAGGAGAGAGAAATGTAGGCTTTACATTTTTACCTATAGCACTTCATAATGTAATTTTTAAAAATACCCACAAATTAGACAGTTATAATTATATTCTGAACTAACATTTAGTAAGAGTACAGTATTTACAACTGTCTTTCAGCTTCTTTTTGTTGCATCTCATTATATGTTTGCCCCAAGTAATTAAAATACAGCTCTTGCTAATACCATTGTTGATCATATTATGAAATAGCTTCTCCTAAATTCTAAAGAGGATAGACAATAATTTAACAAGCAATCACTGTTTGTACCTGTGGAAGTCAGTACAGGCTAAAATTGAAAGATTACACCTTCCATAGTACTTCTTTTGTGTCAGAAAAGGCAAGAAATTGCAATTGCTTGGTAGATGTAAGTTCATGATGAAAATATGATAGCAAGGAACAATAGATCACTGTACTTTTCTCTTATTAGCACTTTCTTGATCAAAAGTTTGCTAATGAGTCCAGAAAAAAAATTATTAATAAATATGTATGAGTCTATATGCTTTCAACTTTACAGCAAATCTCATTGCCTGAAATTCTACAGTAACCAGTAGAGTAACCACCTACCCATTTTCACTTCTGCTTTGTAAAATGAAGTCTTATTAAAAGCATGCACTATACTTTAAATTGTAGAATTGCTTTTCCCACAAAATTACTGTGTCTAAATCCAAATTGCCAAAGACTGCTCTATGAGCCTCTTCCAGCTGCCTGACTTATTTTTTGTTCGTGTTTTTGTTTCTCATTTATAAATTGAAATGGATGTGGAAAAATGCATTCCTATTCAAATGAACCAGCTTCTACATAATAAAACAAATGCTGCAATGTGATCCCTTTCAGGCAAACAGCTCAGGAAAGCAACTGCAAGCTTTTTCTTACTTCTCTGCTATGCTTTATTGCCGAAGTAAAACACTTCAGGGAAGTATTAAATAGGCATGCTATTCTTTTTTCTAATTTTAGTGTGAGAATTACCCTCAGAACTGTGTTTATACAGTGTGCAGAATATAGCAGATCTGTGGCAGAGTTAAGAAACCCATGAGGAGGTATCAAAGTTTATGCATCTTACTTCAAATTAAATTTCTGCATCAGCAGGGTATTTTCCTCTTATCTTTAATAGAGGCAAGGAGATGGGTTGAGAAATGCATTAGGTGGCTTGTGCTTTGTTGTCATTTTTATCCTTCCCTCTCTAAAACTAAAGAGACCCATTAAAACTATTCATGATAAGCTCTAAAATGTTATTTGCTATCATTTGTTTTTACAGTTCCATGAGATATCTTGCTTTTTCTAGGAGTTCTGAGTTGGAATAATTTTAAGTATATGCATCAACTAAAAATATTATGCCTTACAAAGCCACCTTTTCTGAGTATTTAAACTTTCATTTTGGAACTAAAATCTTCAATCTAAAGTCAATTTATATTTCTCTAGGACTTGGTATTTTGTGGGGTTAATTTACAACATTGGTCCAAATTCCTTTTCTAAATGATATATTGACTACATTTTTAAATTTGAAATTGGAAGGTAAAAGTAATATAATCTTAAAAAAATTAATCTGAAAATGACACAATTACTTAATTCGGGTAAGTATATAAGCACCTGCTTCAAACTGATTACTTGAGTACCATCAAAGTCAGTGGGGGTTAAGGACATCCTTAAATTTAAATGTATATTAATATGCCTGGAATCAATGTCTGCAATTCCATATTTGGAGGAATGCAACATTCACTTTCTAATTTGATGGTGTGGCAGGACTATGACAAAACAGGAGCCAGTAAACTCCTTGCAACACAGCCCCAATAGCTTGCTAAAAATATTTAACTAGGTTGTAGGATACTAATGATTAAGTTTTTGTTTCCAGTCAGGGACAACTTTGAGAAAATAGATATTTCATTACTCAGTTAAGTGGTCTGAATTGCTAGTTATTTTTGTGATAATGCAACAAGAAATACCTGCATGAATCACTGAGTGAAACTGAATTTCTTATTTGGATTGAAGGTTCTGCTTACATCTCTGTACATAAAAGCTAAGTGATAAAATACCTAATGGTCATCTCTCTTAGAGGCCTGATCTAAATTCAATTAAAATAATTAGAAAGGTTTCCACTGACTTCAATTACCATTGGAGCCTACTTTTTTCAGCTTTACTCATGCAACGTTCCCAGGGGACAAAGTATGAGTTCTACATGGCCAAGACCTAGATAAAAAAGGAATGACTTGGGCAGCAGACTTTTTAGAGTAATTGAATATATTTTTTAATTTTTACATGAACATAGGCTTTCAGAAAGTGAGATTGTGCAAAAATAGTTTTTTATCCAAACTGAAAGCGAAAACATTTGAAAAAACAATTCTCTTCAATTATGTCTCTCTCTTCATGTTATGTACAGACACAGAAAGTTGGAATATGTGAGATAGACTAAATGTGAAACAGAGTAATCAAATATGGAAGATGACTGCATTAATAAGAGAAATGCAACTTATTTTTAGTATCTCTGCCATTATCAATCCTCTGCTGGACACAGCACACTCCCCATGTGTTACATCTTTTGCAGTATCTTATTCTGTTGTTCTCTCTACCACATTCTGTGTCTCTGATATTCTGTTTTGTGTCTTCTGCTGGGATATCCAGACTTTGGCAACCATTCCAGAACCATCTTTACCATTATGTCAGATTTTATTTTTGTTGACATTCTTGTGCATTGCTGTTGCTCTTCTGGATCGTCTCATATGTTTTTTTACATTACTGTCCAATCCACTGCTATTCCTCCTCAACTACTGACATAATCTAATAAATAATTTATTTACTTCTTGTGGAACAACTTAATAGTTCATTTTTCTTTTAAGAAACTAAATTACATATTATTAACAAGGAAATTTCTGTATCAATTTTATAAACTTTTGTCTGGATGGGTAAATGCTACAGTCAGATGCAAAATTCAGATCCCCCCTCAAATTTCACAAAGTTGTTTATTAAGGATTTTACATTTTTTACTGGATGAGTAAGATCCATATTCAAGTATTTGTTAGGTGGAAGAGGAAACATTTTCAAAATCTTGGATGAATGCTCTAATTATTTTCTAAGTGGTTACCGTGATGGAACATTAATTTTGGTTTAATTAATTTTGTCTTTTGTATCTGTTCTTTCTGCTTATTTTGTGCTTCAGGTGTATTCCACAAAGTATTTCTTCACTTGAACACTAGAACAGGTTGAAAAAATCAATTGTTTCAATTAAAAATTTCACTAACATTCCCCAGATGTGATCATTTTTGCTGAATGTTTGAAAACACTTCTCTTTGTCTATAGTAATGGCAGTCAAATAATCTGGTTTCATAACCAGCAATTGGAAGAGTGGAACTCTGATAATTTTGGACTGATGGTGGTCTGCAAATCTTCCCCTTTCCATGTGGTTGAATTCAGTCTGGCCCAGGGCTGTGTTAAGTCAAAGTTCTTACTGTGTAAGGACTATGCAGTCGTAGACAGAGAAATAATCGTGGTCTCAGCCAAACCAAAAATAAAATCCTGACAATAAACAAGATAAAACACACTAATTGTCATTGGTTTGCATTACTGATTAACAGGCTTAAACAAAGAAAAAAGGTCATAAAGAGTGGATTTGATTCTCCACACCTTTGAAAAATATATAAGCAAACAAAACACAGTTGTCAGCATAGTTCATTTAGCACCAATTACATATCCATTATACAAAAGGCATTTACTATGCTAAAATGAATAATGCTTGGTATTTATGAGATTAAATTCATTAGAAGACTGGTCACAGGTCTACATCACAACATTTTTAAAAGTGAAAAAAGCCTCTTTTAATGCTATTTATTGAAATATGCATAGAATTTGTAAGTGATATGTCTATAAATTACAGTTTGTATACTAAAATCCAGACACATTACATATATAGTTTATGTACATTTATATACAGTCTATATGTTTACATAGTTGTATGTATTTATATGCACACATATGTGTGTGATCCAAACGGTAAAAACTGTTACTAGGCTTCTGAGTTTAGCCTGATACTTGCAAGAAGTGGCGGGATAAACTCAGTTTAGTAACTGGTTTTTTGTGTGTAGGTATGAAAAAGAGATGTAAAAAAATCCCTGATTTTAGAACTTCACAAATACAACAATTATTGATAGGGTATAGAAAACTGAACACAGTAGCTATATATAAGCTCCACACGTACTCTGGAAGAATTTGTATGTACATATAAATATTTTTATGTAGGAATTAAACAAATGTAAAATATTATTTTTCCTTTCTGAATGGGACTAGAACTTCTGAAGGTGTGAGATATCCTCTTATGGAATTCAAAGCTGGGACAGTAGGTAACCTACTCATAACTTTTGAATTATATGCAGTGGTGACAAAAGAGAGCTATCTAAGTAGTACTTTTCATAAACTGTTGAGGTTCGGAAACATCTCAAAAATCCTTCTATAGCAATGCTCATGTAATTTCTAGTGATTTTTTCCCTTTTCTGTATTTTTGATTGCTATCTAATATATGGCTTGGAATTTCTTTGAAACTACTTGTTGTTAATAGATAAGATATTCCCTCAAATTCTGTAGGTTACAGGCTTTAGAAGATACCAAGTCTATTTATCTGTTTCTGTTCTGAAATTGCTGTTCATAAGCATAAGATGTATTCTTCTTATTCTGTGGGAAAATGTAAATTTTTCAGGAGCTAAAGTAAACTTCTTAGTCATCTTGACTGGTGTCTCATTGTGAAGTCTTCGTTCATTGATTTAAAACCTATCTCAGAAATCTACTTTATATATATAGTGATAAGATTCATCTACTTTAAATATATAGTGATAAGATTCAAGTCTGCATTCATATTTGGCCACTTCTTCACCAGGAGTACATTGACTTGAAAAGAATGAAGCAACTAAAGTGGCCAAAGAATTAGGCTGGTTTGATTTAAGATAAGCAGAGATTAAAAGAATGTTATCGTTCACAGATGTGCCAAGAGAGAGCAAAAAAAAGCTGCATGATAATCCCCTGGCTATCACTCAAAGAGGTACATACCAGAGATAGAAATGGAAAGGATCACAGGAAAATTTCATAAGTAGGAGGGAAACAACGTGATAAAATTAAAAGTCAAAGCTGATATGAAAATCAGAAATTTCCAAGTTTTTGATCTAATGTATTAGCCTATAATTGTGTTGGGGAAATGCTATATTAGTAGAATTCTATAAGTCAAATAGAAAAAAGCATAAATACATGGGATAATTCTGTGCAGATGTGAAAGGCAGAAAAAACATCTATTTAAAACCAAAGCACTTCTAATCTCTTTACTTCATGACATAAATACTAGAGATGGAGGACGAATGAAGCCAAACCGAAGTATACTTTAAGAATGAATGAAATAATAAATATGGAGGGCTTAGACTGGCCTGCAATTCTGAATAAGAAGACAAGATTGTTCATGTCATGGAGTTCAATCAACAAAAACCCCCAGTAACCATAATTCAATTTGGTGCTACACAGCATTTCAGTTTACCTACTTTCTAGGACTGCTTTACCCTGAAATTCATTACTTACTCTTCTTAGACTGGATGCTCACTTGGCAATGACAGTTTAATTTGTCATGCCTATTTAGCAGTGCCTGTTTTGGGGGAAAAGGTACTTGTCTTTTCTTTGGGATTCAAATATAACTCATATGCATGATTCAAGACCAACAAAAAACCCCCAAACCCACATGTATTTGCCACTGTCAAATTTGTGTGTAAACATCTTGTCTCATTTGATAGGTGTGATATAGTTTAAGAATAAAGTAGGAATTTGTAAGCTTGTTTTTTTTGACCCTGTCAGATAGAATGACTTTGAACTTTCATCTCCTAGAACACTTCTGTGACAACCAGTCTGAGGGGTATCCTCAGAAGGAGATCTTATATTTTTTGAATACAGATCTCTGTGCTGTTGTGGACGGGCCTGTAATGGAGTTAGAAGGAATGAAAGTTAACCTTATACAACAGTTAGGGTTCACAAAGAGGGATGGAACTCTGTAGAGAGCTTACAATAAAACATGGTAGGTTCAGGTGCTATTTTCAGCTTCTGTTTTGATCCATTTGTGGGTTTTGGATTTCTTTTCCTATTAGAAAGAAAAATCCCTTTTGATTAAGTCTTATCCTCTGAAGGTGATGAGAAAAACTGATTCAGGCAGGTGAACAGGATGTTTATGCTTATCATTTCTTATCAGTTCTTATGCAGAAATTAGAATATAATCTTCATTACTCCTGTAGGGAATTTAATTACTCCAATCCTTTCAGAAATCTAAATTTTTGCTACAAGAGTGTACCTAAATTAAAAGATCTATGTTTTACCTATGATTATATTTCATTAACTGAAGGAACTGAGGTAAATAAGCATGCCCACATATTAATTTAATAGATCACTAATCACTGCCTGAGTTGAAAATGAATCAATACATGACACACTCATTGACATGTTTCTATACTTGTCAATGAAGAAAATCGCAAAAATGGCCACATTTCATATTACATTTGAAATTTAGTCGTATTCAGTGAAAAAGAAAATAAATTCATCTCTATGAAACCGGGAAGAAGATTTTTGTCTGTTCTTAAATCAACTTACAAATGAAAAGAGTAAAAATTGTGGGACAACAGGTATAGCAGAGAAACAGAATATGAAAATATAAAATAAAAATCTCTTTGTTTTCTTCCATCTTTTTAATTAGCTGATACAACGGCCTAAGGTTTCAGATGTTGTTTGAAAATCAATTATTCATTGATGAAGTCTGAGAAAAAAAAGGTTTTATTTTAGATACTTTAGTTAAATTTGTTAATCTATTTTTAATCTCATTTTGATCCTTTTTAATCAGTAAAGATTATGGCAACATACTGGTTTAGTTACGATATTGGTTGATTGGCTTCAATAAGTAAGGAAAAAAAACAGTACCCTGTAGGTCTTTAAAGGGAATACAAAAGCTATCTACCCCACTATGTAAAATAACCATATAAATACTAGAAGTGCTTAGGTTTTGGGAATAGGACCAGTCACATTTCTTGTGGCTGAGAGATAGCAAAATGCTTTGGTCCATTTAAAAACTGATTTAGTCAAAGAATTAGCTTATACTATTTAGCACCTGGCCTATTTTATGTTTTCTTATGAAGTTCAGGGGCTGCAGGCCTGGAACCTGTTGGAGTACTTGATAACATGTTGAATGCCAACACTTTCCTACCATTGTTCTTACTCCTCAAGTCTTTTGGATGCATGGGATTGTGTCTTCTTGGACTTCCTGTAACTTCTTGTAGCAATACTGACAGCTTCCTTATCACTACTACATTTACTTCCTGTTTTGCTTTGGAGAAGTTCAAGCTAAACAAGAAAATAACTAAAACCTTTATATGATTCTGACCAATCTAACTGTTTGAGAAAAGCTCCCCTGTAGCTTACTGCTTTATGGTATGACAGTTCCTTCAGCCTTGCTAACCAGTGTGTCTGCATGGGCTGTTGAGGATCCTGCAAGCTTTAGTCTTGTCTGATACCAGGAGTGACCTGTCTCATAAGTTCATCTGCTCACTACAATCTATGGCTTTTTGAACTTTCTGTATTTGGTTTGTGTGGCAAGATTTCGGTAGCAGATGCATGGGCTACAAGGATGGTGTCTGGAGAGAAGACATCAGAAACTTCTTTCATGTTGGACAGAGACAGTTCTAGCTGGCTCCAAGATGGACCTGCTGTTGCCCAAAACTGTTGTTACAGAACCTCTGCCATAACATATTTAAGAAATGGTGAAAATCACTGTGTACCAGCAGCTTGGAGAGAGGAGTGAAAATATGAGAGAACAAGGTCACAGAAGACAGAGGATGAGGAAATTATTCAGGTGCCAGAGCAGAGATCCATCCTCCTGTCCTTGTCTCAATCTGTGAGTGTGTATCATGTTTTCTCTCTGTCCTGTAGATGGAGTAGGATTGATAGAGGTGCTTGTTGGGCACCTGGCAGCCCACTGAGATCAACCCATCACACTTTTCTCATAAAGAACCATTTGGGAAAAAGTCAGTAACTACTTGGCTAAGGCCAAGCTCATCCACCAAGAGTGTATCTTAGTCAAACACATCCATGAATATATTCTATTTTAAACACAACAGTGTCTTGCTTCATAGAACCTGATCCCAAACTAGCTTTGCAAGCATGAAATGTATAAGGTATAGAGATTAAATCTTAGCTACATATAAATGTATTAATGGGTTTGTTGATTTCATGCATGAGTGCATTTTCCAGTTCCTTATTGGTGCTCTCAGTGCAACCAACAAGAAGAGAAGATGAATCCCAGAGTCAAAGACTTACAGAAACATAAATATGTGTATAGAGGGACAGGAATGAAAAGCAAAAGTGAAAATTTACCTTGTGAATTTTTTCCACATGTTGAAACTTGATTGAAACAGTAACTATTTCAAATATCTCAGGTCCCTGGGAAGTAAGTTCCAAGTGCTAACTCTGAAAACACGGACTCCCAGAGACCACTCTGACCAGAAGTACTTTCCCCTGAAGAAAGAACTAACAATTTTTGTCAATTCAAGTGTGGTCCCAGTGTAAAAAAGGTATCAAATATAGTACTAATCACAAATACTCGAATCAGGAATAATTAAGGTGGCGTAAATGTCACATGTCTTTCTGTTTATTCTTTTCTCTAAGATATACAGTGGCCCTAACTCTGTAGTTCACAGAATATCACTCATCTGAATTACAGTGTATTTTGTCCTTGAATTCTTCTTCATATATCTGTCATATTTGACAAAGTATCAGAAGCTTCTCAGCAGGATTAACTATTTATAAATATACCAAACATTTTGAAAAACCAATGTGAGACTTTTAAGGTGAGAATCACATGAAATAAATGAAACTATATAGTATTATTGATGAATATTGATTGATTATTTATGAAATGAAAAGTTGATCAATACTCTTGTAAAGGACTGCCTCATTTTAACTTCCTATATCTATGTTTATACCCTATTAATCTAGCATTCAGCACCAAGCTGCTACTGCTATTTCATTAAAGCTTGTACAGAACCTGGAAGGTCATGTCGGTGACACAGTTTTGACGGCCCCCAAGCTGCTGATTGTTTTTTTAGGTTCTGTTTAATTCTCTCTTGTTTTCAAGAAAATCATGTGTGCCTGCAAATTATGTGTAATGTTTGTTATTTCTGGATGAATGCACTTAATTATCTCTAAAAATCATTTAATCAACAGATGTCTCCTCCTCCTTCCTTTGTACTAATCATTCTCCATCTTTGTGAACCTTTTTTTTTTTTTTTTCTGAGTCCTTGTGTTCCCTTTTTTCTTAGCTCTAAAGGATTTCTCCTTCAGGGCAAACTTCTCTCTCTAAACCAAAAATTGTGTAGCTGCTCAAAGCACACCATAAAAGCTTTGCAAACATTCCCTGGTGTATGTTTGAATACATCCACGAGATTTGTCCAGACAGCTTGAAAGAAACAAAAATACGTAAAAAAAGAATCACATAATTTTGGTAATTGCTACAGTGTGTTGTAACAACTAATGCTTCAAAATACCCTACGGTGTTAATAGCACTACACTATATGCAAGAGATGAAAATTTTTCAGGGTTCACAAATCAGGACGTGTACAAAGAAGAAATCACCCTCATAAGATTAACACCACTGATAACAAGGGTTATGTTTTCTGGTAAATCATAATAACAATATGAGTAAAATATTTAGAATCACCCTTCAAACTGGAAATATAAATAAGAAACATTTTTTTTGCAAAGTGGCTTCTAATACTGTGAAATCACCTCTTTTTTTATTGAAACATAACTTTTTAAAGTGCTGATTCTGCAATATTTTAATCTATTGCTAATTAAGTACCTGTGAAATGAATAGAAGTACTAATGATGAAAAATGGGAAATGTGTGTCTATTGTTTGCATAGGATGAAACAAAGTTAAGAAAATTCTGCTTTTGTGCTTCAAAGAAGCATAAGCCTCTGAAATGACCACTTAGGTCATAAGAAATTCCAGAAAATAGTTACCTAACATTGCTTAAAAGGATGCAATTCTTCAATTTGAAAGAATTATTTTCATGCTTTTGGCCAAATATAAAACTGAAATGATGATCAGTCTGAAAGACAAAACAATGACACAGTTTTCAAAACTACATTTCTTTTTAGAATCTATTGATTCACAGAAATGCCCTGGAGACTTGTTGACATAAAATTCAGTCTCTTAAAGAAATACAGACATAATGTTACAGAAATGGAATTTTTTGACAGAACTCCCT
>VXAC01005130.1:375374-427761 GCA_013399225.1 Rhipidura dahli | reverse complement strand
CCCCCCCTTTTTTTTTAGTCTGATGTGTCACATATCCATTTCTATAAATCCATCTAACAACACCATTATGCACTCATTTAAATGAGAACTTCAGACAGCTTGTTGTCTTCATCTATGTAGGCTTATTTTTTCCTAGGCCCTTCATTCCAGTATATATTATGGGAGGGAATGCTTTTCCATGCCTATTAATTTTAGCATTAGTGCTACTTATCACTATATTATTATTACCTATGGTGCCTAAAAATATTTTACATGGCACATATTGAGACAATTGCGAATTCTCTGCAGAGCTGACACTGCAAATACAGAATAGGTGCATATAATGTTTGTTACAAGGTGGGTACTTTGTTGGATAAAATACAAGCATTTATACTAAATTATAAATTACTCTGTGGAGTTAAGTCTCCTATCATAGTCAACAAAGAGAAATAGGTACTCTCAGATTGTGTACCTGATTTAGAGGTCTGAACCAAATAAAATATAATTCAACAGATCCATGGCTATTTTCCTTCACTAAGCAAAAGAGGATGACATGGGTACCAGCTCTCACAGAGACTTCTACGGTGTAGACATTTCATGAAATAAATCCAAGTCATGGAAGAATTAAGCCTTTCTTAAGGGCATTATGAATGCTTCTACAGCAAAAAATGGGGTAAAGATAAAAATAACATAATTTAGCATTACGTGGTTTAATTTTTTTTTTTTTTTTAATATAATGTCTTTAGTTGAAAACACTTATATCGTGATCTGTACAGAAAATTCAGACCTGGACTACACTCAATATTTTTTCCAGTACAGGCATTTTGGAGCAAAATGTTTGACCTGTTAAAACCAGATATTTTGTTGGTTTAATTAATATTACAAAGGGAAATTGTTCAAATTTGTTAATATTAAAAAAAAAATCCTTTTTGGCATACCATTCTCTACACACAGGTTCTTCTTATACAGCTATAATGGCTATGTGTTGCTATTATGGTGACAGGCTGCAGAATATATAAGCCTCTCAGGGAAACAACTGCAGAAATCATTAAGGAAATATAATTTCAATGAGCCCCAAGTTCCCCAAACACAGTCCCCCTATTAAAAGTTGGCTTGAATGATAATCTAGCAATAGTCAACCTTAAATACAAATGTCATACATTATGGAACAATGGCTACTATCAAAGAATGGATGCAACATATTTATAATGTATTGAAATGTCTGTCTGACATGGTGATCTTCAAGAAATAAACTGCCCCCCAGGATTTCAATTATTAACTCTTTGCCTGGTAACAAAAATGCTACCTGAGGCAGAGTTTAAATTATTCTGTAGTTATAGGACTATTATACACTTACCTATTGAGACATTGGACAAATGATGTGATTATCCAAGTCTTTTAGCCCTTTTTTATGAAGCCTATGGAGCTATCACACCTAGAAGACTCTTCTTATTGAAATGCAGAGAAGCTATCTTTAGATACAAAAAAGTGGGAACTTTAGGGTTATTCTTGTCATTACTTTTCAGATTTTCACCAGCTAAGTATTCTGTGTACAGCAATCTCATCTATCTTTTTGCATAGTCTACAGAGAAACAATAGAGTTTTTACAGAATATAGATCATCAGCATAGGAAGAAATGTAGGATCTATGGAGAGGAGAAAAATCATCTTCTTGTAGTTAGTCTCCTAAGTAGTACTTTTTGTAATGATCTTAGCAGTTTCTCACAATGTGAGAAAGGTTTGGGGCCCTCCTCAAGAGCTTTACCTTGAAGCTGATTGCGGATCTTGTTCCTCAGGTACTTGTACTGAATGTATGTGCACAAATAATCTTGAGAAAACATTTCTCTGTCTCTGCTGTTGAGTTTGAAGCACTGGCAAGAAGAAATTGGGGACGAAAATGAGCAAA
Source organism: Rhipidura dahli (assembly GCA_013399225.1). Classification (NCBI taxonomy): domain Eukaryota; kingdom Metazoa; phylum Chordata; class Aves; order Passeriformes; family Rhipiduridae; genus Rhipidura; species Rhipidura dahli. The sequence goes on along the minus strand of VXAC01005130.1, from coordinate 425,877 downwards.
GAAATTATAACTTTGATTTACATATAAAAACACGGTTACATAAGAAAGAGGACCTTTCCATCTGGCTGTATTAATTGTTAACAAATTTAACATTTACAGAGTGATTCCATAGGATTTAATACAATTACAGCAGTGACTTAATTATAGATCGAAGAGGGCAACATTAATATGATATATGCTATGGGGTGCTTAATTCACTGCACACCCACAACGGTGAATGTACATAAAAGTACAAATGTATTTCTGTTAAAAATTCCCCTCAAGTTCAGTGAAATATATGTAATGTCTTTGCATTTCTCAAAGAGTGGGGGTTGAGCCCCAAGGAGTTAGTGTATCAGCCCAGGCCACATCATTAACTTTCAGTGATAGTCCTCCAAACTTTGCAAACCTGGTAATTTGCCAGTTCTGAAAAGTATGCCATTCAGAGGGAGGTGATGGGCACAGCCTGCTACTCTCATGGAGACCTCAGAGACCTCAGAGGACCTCACGCAGGACCACCATTTATAAGGTCTCAAGATGTTTGGCTTTAGACATCAATTTCTGTTCTGACCAAAATCCTAGTAAGTAACTACTGGAATTTTTCAAAAGTCCAGTAACAATGGTACCATTCCACTTGGGCTACAATTCAGGTAGGTAATCTTCCAAGACTTTTGGGGAATGAGTAGTGATTTCTTGTTCCCCTCCTTGGTCAGGGAGCAGTATGGCAATTCTAGCCTCACTTTAGCCATGTGAGAGTTCCTGGTACTGTCAAAGGATACTTTGCTTCCCAACTCAGTGCACACAGACCAGTAGCTAACAGGAATTTCTGAATTGTAGAGTGGTCCAAAGCACAGGGGCAGCATATGCACCACCACAGACAGACACACATGGAGGCATGGACACACACAGAGGACAAGGACGCAGCCACAGCTGTCATTATGCAGATGTCCACAGACATGGCACTACCTTCAGCAGCCCCCACATTTGGGAGTCACACCAGACACAGGCCTAAATGGCTGTGTCCCCTTCTCTTCTTGGGCTGGCAGAGGTAGAAGGTCACTAGAGCAGCACACACACCACATTCCCCAGCTCCGCAAACACACACACATTTGTGATTTCCCCAAGCACTGGCACAATCCCTGACCCAGTGGCTGGAGATTAAAGATGCTGCTGGCTCCAGTAGCTGACACCAAGACCCCATGGGCTCCAGGAGCAGAGATCCACCCCTCCAGGAGCCAGGGGTGCTCACAGCCCCAGTCTGAGTCCAGCAGCTGGCACACATTCCCCTCATGCTTGTTCCCCCAGTAGCTGGCACGGAGTACTTGAAGCACTGGCACACACAGGATAGAGAGTGAGATTATGCAGAGGTCATTAAGAAAGGCTCTAATAAAGCAGGACAGACTGCAGAGATCAGGTGCATAGGTCAGCCAGGCAGGCACCCTGAACAGCCCTGGTTTTGCACCCAGCTGCCCCTTTTATAAATTTTTCTGCAACTGTTTGTTCAGAGCACATTCTGGGTTTTCAGAAATAGAAAGAAAAAAAATAGGGGTTTATGGAAAAAAAGAGAGACTTTATACTGATGTCTGTAGTGACAGGACAAGGTAATGATTTCAAACTGAAAGCAGGTAGCTTTAGAAAGGATACAAGGAAGAAATATTTTATGAGTGTGGTGACACAGTGGAGCAGGTTGCCCAGGGAAGTTGTGGATGCCCTGTCATGAGCCATATTCAAGGACAGTTTGGGTGGGATTTTGAGAAAACTGGTCCAGTGAAAGGTGTCCCTGCTTATGGCAAGGGGCTAGGACTAGATGATCTCTAAAGGGCCCTTCCAACTCAAAACATTGTGTGATTCTGTGAGCCTAATATTCCAACTAAAACAGTAACATGTTAAGAACCAGCAAATGCATAATGAGACTTTTGACCAGCATTTTTAAGCAGACTTTTAAAATAATTTATTTAATATTGTATGAAGAGATATGAGCTGTGCAAAATTAATTCTGAGGGTAACATCTAGTCTAAAATCTACTTCATGGAACCTTTTATTAATATATCTACTGTTAGCAATTGTTACAGCCGTAGGAACAACATGTTTTTGTTCATCATCTTTTCCAACATCCACAAATTTTCCATATAGTTATTAAGTTATTGCATTATAACTTTTATGAAATTTAAGTAATGTCTGAACAGAAGTTTTAAGCTTTCTTTTCTAGGGCTCTGACACTTTGATCCTCCTAGCACTGTGATCTGTTCACATTATGTGAGGACAGCGATTGTGAAAATTTCTTTTTTTTTATGTCAGTTCGCATTCACCTTGGGCTTATTTCACAGAGAAGCAAACAATTACACTTTTTGAAAACTGATGGACAATCAAGCCCAACTGGTTTCATTTACACCTATACAAGTGATGCAAGTGAATATACCACACAGAGTGCAAGGCAATTGAAAAGAACAACAAATGCTGGTCCAGGTTTCATAGAATGCATAATAAAGTATTTTATTCTCTGTTTTCCTGCATTCCCTAGGTATGCCTGTAAAGAAGAATGGAAGATGGAATTTTATACTGGGTTTTCTGTATTATTAAAGAGAAAAAAAGAAATATAATCTCCTGTGTCATTCATATGAGATCTCAGTTAAAGTGATGCAGGTCTAATTCTGATTCAGATTGTATACTGCCTTGAAAAATGTTGGTCCCCATCCTGAATCTTTTGTGCTCATTGTTGGAACTGAGAGCATAATCCTCAGTTGTGCAGTAGAAACAATTTGTTCCAGGGTCCTTAGCCAGTAATGTTCCAGAAACAAGACGAACTACAAAGCAATTCTCCCAATACATTTATAAGAACAATGTGATACATGCCCAAGTGCAATAGTAGCAACAAAGCACTGATGATATTTCTAAAGCACGACTTAATTAAGTTGTTGTTCATGCAGTAAATACTGCATCAGATTCCCAGGCCTGTCCTACTGTGTTGAGGGACTTAAGAGTTACATAGCAGCCATTGGAAACAAGGACATGCTTCAGGCATAATGAAGAAATCTTGGGGATAAAAAAAATCCAAGACAATGAGGAAACAAAGGGAACACATGACAGATAATTTAGTACAAGATACTGAATAAAAAGCTATTTTTACTTCTTTTCATGCAATTTAAATTTCTAAGGAAAATTACTGCAGTAAAAATGAGGGGAATGAGGATTCTACACCAAGAGAAACACAGTAAAATAATAAACAAATAAGAATGAGACTAAACTTGAACTAAGTTACACTAAACCTTTCAATTACACTAAACTAAAACAAACTAAACTTTTAGTGGCAAGTGGTATTCCTCAGGGACTGATCCATATTGGGATCAGGGTCATTTATTATTTTCACTAATGTCACAGAGGAATTGAGTGCACCCTCAGCAAGTTTGCAGATGACACCAAGTTGAGTGGTCCTGTTGACACACCTTAAGGATGGGGTGCCACCCAGAGAGATCTGGACAAGTCTGAGAAGCGGGTGTATGGGGAAAGATCTCCATAAGACTTAATAAGACCAAGCGCAAGGTGCTGCACCTGGGTAGGGCAGGTCCCAGCATCAACATGGGTTGGGGGATGAGCAAATCAAGAGCAGCCTTGCTGAGAAGGACTTGGGGGTGCTGCTGGATGAGGGGCTGGACATGAGCCAGCAATGGGCACTCACAGCCCAGAGAGCCAAACGTGCCCTGGGCTGCAGCAAAAGCAGCGTGGGCAGCAGGGGAGGGAGGGGATTCTGCCCCTCTGCTCTGCTCTACTGAGGCTCCACCTGCAGGGCTGCATCCAGCTCTGGGGTCCCAGTGCAGGAAGGACAGGGAGCTGTTGGAGTGAGTCCAGAGGAGGGACACCAAGATGACTGACCCTGAGATTACCTCAGCTGGTCAGAGCATGGTGTTAATTACATCAAGGCCACAGGTTTGATCACCAGTCAGGCCATTCTCTTAAGAGTTGGACCAAATGACCTTCGTGCGATCCTTTCAACCCGGAATATTCTGTAATTAGAGGGATGGAACATGTCTCCTATGGAGGAAGGATGAGAGAATTAGGATTGTTCAGCATGGAGAAGAGAAGGCTTTGGAACAGCCTAATTGTGGCCTCCCAGTACCTGAGGGGAGCCTACAAGCAAGAGGGAGAGGGACTTTTTCAAGGGCAGGTAGTGATAGGACAAGAAAGAATGGTTTTGAACTGAAAGAGAAAAGGTTTACATGAAATGTTAGGAAGAGATTCTTTAAGGAGAGGGTGGTAAGACACTGGAACAGATTGGCCACAGGAGGAGTGCTGCCTGGGAGTGTTCAAGGCCAGGTTGGATGGGGCTCTGAGAAACCTCCTCTAGTTGAAGATGTCCTTGACCACTGCAAGGGTTTGGACTAGAAGATCTTTAAAGACCCTCTTTAAAGGCCCTTTCCAACCCTCACTGTGCTATTTTTAATGGAAATACTAATGTCAATTTTATTTATATTTCTCTTATAAGGACTAAGAATGATACATTGGAAGAAAAAGTCCATAGTATTTGCAAACATATTTCTCAGCTTCCAGGCTTACCTAAGTATAAAAACTGTAGTGGTTCTTTCTGTGACATTTTCAGCAGGTACAGATATGACTTACAGTCCCATGACAGTGATGCTGAGGACTGACATATGCCTGCTCATGTAATTTAGGTAGAAAATCCAGCATAGGTATGCCTGCCTGTGCTTGATTTCATAACTAGAGATGCTGTGGATGAATGACCTTCTCTATTCACCTGAAAAAAATGAGAATCAGAACAGCTGGCTTTAGAAAATAGATTTACTATTATTATTGCTGTTATCACTAGTACTGTTAACTCTCTGACAACTTAGAGCATTTGATTGCATGGAAACACATCACTTAAGAATTCTGTGGGTTATATCCTTCAGCTGATGCAGTAATGGAACTGGTGTGTGATCAATGAATGGCATAAATTTCTCACTTATTGAATTTTAACAATTCTACATTCCAGATTGCAATCTAATTTTTTCAATGAAAAAATATATCTATTTTAAAGTACTTCATATTTTCCTAATGTTACTTTTAATCTATACAAGCATTTATTTTTCCTTTTCTTTTCCTTGTCCCCCTTGGAATTTTGTTTGTTTGCAAATTGATTTTTGACGTAATGTTTCTATACTGATGTATAGGAAAATTTCATTGTACAGTGTTCCACGAAATAATAAGCATCCTGTATTTATAAAGAACTGAATGGAATCTTGCATTTAAAAACTATTTTTATTTCTAGTATTGTTTTAACAGATAGATCCATGATCCCTGTAACTAACAAAAAAGAAATGTCGTATGCACTGATCAAAGCACTACCAGAGATTTGTAAAATTATATATAATGTTACCATCAAGGATTTTTGGGCTTAAGCCACATTGAAGAGGGACATATAGACACACATTTGGACATATGAGCATATCTGTACACCAATTAATCAAGCTGCACTAGGAGCTGGTAAGTGCCAATATCCTAGATATCCCCCTGAAGAAAAGAACTTGATTCTCTGATACAGGAACCTTTAATAAATGCTAAGAAAGTAAGTGCACAATTTCAGGTTTTACAATTTGGATATTAAACTGTTAAGATATTAAAATTAATGAAAAAAAATTTAAATTTTGAACGTTTAAATTTAAGTGTCTTTTGAGAGCTATAACTAGGTTTTTTTTTTTCTTTCAGGGGTTTTGTATATGCACTAAATAAGACATATTTTGGAAAGCCCTTGTCTAGGGAACAGTATCATCCTAATTCTTCCAGTTTTTGTAACATCTCTAAAAACTCTGAAATACTAAATAATAATAAATAGCATTTTTAACAGCAATATCATCTTTTATAACCACATTGTTTTAGATGCAACTTAGTGGCCATTTCCATTAATATTTTAAACATTTGCCCATGTTACACTTTCTATGACTAATGTAATCTCTCAACATTGAATTCTTAGACCAGGGATTTCTGAGGAACTGCAGTGGCTTTTCATCTGATATCTCATCTAGTAACTCCAGCTAAAAGGGCAGTGTTGCACTTACACTTCTTTATAGCTCCTATCTTCTGTAGAAAGTCTGGAACTGCTTCACAGAGAACTCTGCAGGAAGATTTCAGCTTTTCCTTTGAGGAATTTCAAAGATATTTTCCTTACAGTAGGAAATGTCTATATTTTTGTGACACTTTTACCAGGGGAACACTGTGCCACACATGACAGGGGACACTGTAATATGCTTACCTATGAGATATTGTATTGCTGTTATTGAGGTTAATCTTTTGGTATTTTTGGATAGCTCTTAAAATATTTGACTGAAGATCTCAATCCTGTTGCTTTTTCCCAGTATTTCCAAATAAATCTTCAAGGCCTGCACTGTTCTGAAATAGACCTAATAGCACCTTTTAGATACAGAAGGTAGAAATTAACATTTTTTACTTGTGCCAGATTTTTGTTCAGTAACTAAGTTCATTACTACTTTTCTCCAAATATTTAGAATTAGAAGACAGGTAAATTAATACCTGGCTAGGAAAATTCTCAAGATCATGCTTTCATGCACTGTGCATCAAATTGAACCTACTTTCTTTAGCAAGCTTTTGAAACATATAATTGATTAAATCACTGTCCATTTCTAGTACAAAAGAAATTGCATCCTGGTTAATAACATATTTCCATTTCAAATGAAAAGCAGTAGTGTTTGTAGTGACTAGATATTTCTCACTATGCTTAGAACTCTTCTCTCCTTAGTCTTGGCTCACCTAGTTTTATCTTGTAAGAATTCTCAAGTGATAAGGGAATCCCTGGCTCCCATCTTAGCAGTATAAGCATAGCCTGTCAGACAGGCTACAAGAATTTGAGAGAAATCTGTCTGACAAGCAGCAAGGATAGTATCTGGACCCTGTGGCAGGCCACAGGTGCTAAGGAGAGCAAGGCTAGATTGTGTTTAGCTCAGAACTGAAGGGACATTTTGGCATTTTAGATAAGAAGGATGGGAAGAGAGAAGTGGCTAAAAGGGTAGTGGGATAAAATCAGGCTGGAATAAGGACAGAAGCAATGTACAAGGGGCTAGCCTTTCTATAAGAAGATAAAGACTTCAATCAAATGATGAAATAGGATCCTGGGTTTGTTAGTCCTATAATTTTTTTTATAACAGGTAATATTAATGCTGTAGGATTATAAACCTCATATAAAAAGACTGGGGTTTTTTAAGGATAAGCTTTCATTATTTGATAACTGTATATAATGATGAAGCAGAATACTGAAGTAGTCTGTGATGGATTTTTTCATGTATAACTTCAGTGACAGTGACAAGAAACTCAATCAAGTCAGACTTGGAAATAACTACATATAATTAACATGTAGAACACACTGAAAATTTCTCAGCTTCTTGGAGGATGCTGAGACTCAAACAACTCCAAAGCAAGCAGTCTTAGGACACTTACAGCATCTGCTAACCACTTTCTTTCTTATAAAAATATAGAAATAATTATGAATCTGACAGGAGTTGAAACAGAAGCTGACTTGCATATGATTGTTAAAAACCTACTTTAGAGTTAAATCTGTCTGGCTGGGATGAAGTTAATTTCCTTTATCAAAGCCTGTATGGTGTTGTGGTTTGGATTTGTGACTAGAACAGTGTTGATAACATACCAGTATTTTTGCTGCTGCTGAACAAGACTTGTACAACATCAAGGGGTTTTTTTGTTTTTTTCTACTCTGCCCCACAAGTAAGAAGGCTCACTACCCCCACTGGCAGTGGGGTGTAGTGAATAAATTGCCTCTTTTATTGCATACTCAACTTTTTCTTCACCTATTGATCAGTCTCTCTCTGTCCATGAGGCCTCTTCCCTTCCACTTTTTCCCCATCCTGAAGGAGACAAGAGTGAGCAAGCAGCAGTGTGGGTGCCTAACTGCTGGCCAGAATCAACCTACCACAAATGGAGATATAAAAGAGCAAATAATAAAAGATTACATATTTTTTCAGTGTGAGGCTTCTTTACTTCCATGATTGTTTTCATAAGCATATGCTTGTTTTATGGTTGATAGTATTGCAACCATGCTGGATTTCAGTATGTTTTTTGAGTGAGAACCTGTCCTTAGTTCAAACTCAGTTAGGTGTTGACTGAAGCAGGAGAAGAAAGCAATGTAAAGGTAACAAGGGAGAGAATGGAAAGCTGAGAATTAAGTTCATTACAAGTTAGCAAACAAGCACAAATACTTTATATTATGAACTCTTCTACACCAAACAAGGTAGAACAATCCCTGCTGTCAATAATCATAAGGGAGATGCAAGTAAGAGATGTTACTAGAAAAAAATTGCTGAAAACCTGAGAGAAAAATTAACACTAATTTTTCTCCTGCAACATTTGAAAATAGATATTTTAAGCAGAGTTTTATGCTGAATGAAAGAATGAAGAGTTCATAATTACAAATTCCTAAGTGTATTTTTAAATGCTCTTTAGGCATACTGGTTTGTGCCAGTCACTTTCATGAACATGTTATGCCAAGCAAGTCAAGTTGCAGACTGGCACTTTGTCATTGTCTTACCATGATCAATCACAAAATACTTCTTGCACATTTTCCATGCTTTTTTCTTTAAACAATACTAATATTTAAAGTTCTCTTAAAGTAAGATTAACCATAAAATTAAAATTATAAACCTAACTGTGAAAAAATGAAACTGCAAATTGTGCATGTTACTGAGCCAGGACAACAGTGTTGTGTAGATACTCGTGCAAGCGTTCCATCATTCTACTTAGAATATACAGCTCCATCTGCTTAGATTAGTTTTCAGATGTTAAATGAGTAGGAAGTTTTCACAGGAAAATTTACTTACTCTTTTTTCAGTCTTTGCACTTAAAATTTCAATCACAGATAGTCTTCTCTAAAATTCCAGTCAATTTACCAGTATGCATATATGGAAAGTAATTGGATTGCTTTCACTCCCCACATCCTTTCTTTGTAACAAAAAGACATGGAAGGCACCCACAGATTTTTTTGTTATCTATTGTAGTCTCCATAGACTTTCTTCTCATTATCTGGAAAAGCACATCTTTGGTGCAATGGAAAAATTCTAGCTCTGCAGCTGGCACACAGCAGTTTTCAGGACGCTTAACATTTTCCTTACATCAGAATTTTATTTTTTCTCTTTCCTGTGACCTAAAAAGTGCAGTACTCTAAAAAACTCCATGTTCTTTAATTATTATTTAAGTGTTAAGACTAAGACCTCAGTTTTTGTTCTAGAGTTACACTATTACTGAACAATAGTACTGATGATCTATTTTAGATAAGAACTAGCAAAACAGATCTAAAAGATTTTTAGATATCCAATCTTTTGGGAATTATATGTCACCTAAAGTACATGGAGGCCATTCTCCACAATCTGTTTCCTGAATTCTTTATCTCTGTGCCTGTTTCAGAGTGTTAGGGAATTGTTCATTCTACAGTTTTAAATAGCTCATCTATTTTCTAGATACCATTTGAAATAGAACCCCTGTGGCCCAGGAAAGCCAGAAGAAAATGTTTTGAACTAGCACATCGACTATCAGAGAGTTCTGACTGCAGCATGCAAAATAAAACAGTGAAAAACTCTTTTACTTTCACCTGTTTCCTCTTGAGGTGATCAGCAAGATCTCATTAACAGAACTTCCCACACCATTTTGTAAGTGTTGCTCCAACAGGTTATGCTGAGGTTTTAATAGGACATGCATCTAAAAAGAAGATAAAAAGATGCTTGAAAGATAAATAGTATAAGCTCTCACTTTATTCAGTATAAATTTACTATATTTCAAGGTTTATGTGACATATAGGGGAAAAAAAAACTTACTTTTAATAGTATCTTTTTTTTTTTTTTAGTTGTTTCAGTACTATTCTTGACATTTATCCCTTTTAGTAAAAAGCTATTAGATTCATCTGTGGATTACAATTTTTATATCTGATTTACAGATTGCTGATTTTTTAAATTAACTTCCCCCCAAAAACTCAACTTTTAAAGGATAACTTTAAAGAGATAACCATCTTAATTTAAAGAAAATCCTGTGCTTTTTCTTAAAACAGTTGTAACTTCTCAAATACAGCAGAATGTATTTGATATATTCAGATATGACTAGTATTGAACAAAATACTTGAAATATATGTTAAAGACTTTTATGTGTTTAAACGACAACTAAATTAATTTGATCAATTGAAACATTGATATAATTAGTCGATGTACTCAGAAAATGAACAAAAGTCTGTCCCATAGAAACAGCAAAACCACATATTTTTTAAGCAGTAAATTTATTAGTACTGTAATACTGTCATAATGTAATTTTATATTTATTTAAGTCTGGTAACCAGAGTGCTGTGCATTTCTTAGAGGTTCCTTAATAGGAAGTGGTGATTTCTCATTCTAACATTGATCTATTACATATAAGGACGTTCAGAATAAAAGATTTTCAGTTACTGAGATGGAGACTTCAAGAAGCCATTCAAAATTCTTTGAAAGTATAGCCTCTAATAAGAACTTTCCATTCTTAGATAAGATTTGTAACTGCACTCTCTAAGACAAACTTCTGAAAACTAGACTGTAGACAAACACAAGTTACGGGGCTCAAATCAAGAGTAACTTCACGGAACCTTACATCATAGCGAAGGTTAGACTAGATATTTAATGAGCCTTTCTGGTCTGATAATCCATGAATAAATGAATTTTTGAGGTTTTCATTTTATTCCTCATTACAAACCTTCACTCTAGAAAAGCACTGGAAAAGCATTGGTGGCAGAAAATAATAATCCCCCAAACTTTAAAACATTATTCTTTTGTTACTTGGCAGTTAAGAATATTACCATGTTTCTAGCTAAATTATCCTAGAATTTTTATATATTTTAAAGGAAATTGCTCAATTCTGGCTTTTTTTTTTTTTTTTCCCTTTCCAAAGCATTTTGTAGTCATTCTCTAAATTAATTGGCAGCTTTTGTGAGTGCATAAGAGTCTAAGCTCTTTAATGATGCTGGAATATGTTATGTGATTTTTGAAAGAGGAAATTTAACAATAGAATATGGTGAATTTTAGGTTACAATTAGGCTGTGTCCTTTGACAGACAAATTTGGGCAAATAATCTGGTATTCAAATTGGTAATAACAGCAGATAGTTGTACAATTAGGACTCTGGTTACTCAGATCCCATAATTCCTTTAGCAAATGTCAGTAATATGTGGGAATTATAGATTGGAGCTAGAAAGTTCAAAGGTGTTTGTTATAAGCTTCTATGGTTCAGATGCAGCTGGTGGGCATTTCAGGTTTGCAGTTTATTGAGAGCTTTGTTATTTGCAATTTCTTATATTCAAGTTGCCAGCCATATGAGAAGAACAGAACAATCTGCCTGTGCCAATGCAGAATGTAGGCTTTGCTATGCACCTACTTAAATGTAATGGCCATTGATTTCCTTTCTGAGAGTCTCTGTTTTTTTATAATGCATGTAAGGTAGCATATCAATTCTGTACTTATTTAAAGCCCCAGGCCAAAACTACAGACCATCCTGAATAGATTGTTGGCTCAATACCATGACAAAATTTTACTTAGAGCAGGAAAATGTAGCTGATTGGAACCTTATTTGTACAACCCCAGGAGTCCAAGACAAGCAGAATTTCATTCTTAATAGTACTATTCTCTTGTAACATATTCAGCAAAAAATGATAGGCCAACTATTCAGCATCTTTGGAAATAAAAATCTGTTTTGCTGGATGCCATAAGGATTACATTTCCCCTATCCTCCCTCTACACCCTCTCCCCCCCTTTTTTTTCTCTTTCTTTATTTATGAAGAAGTTGTGCTTCAAGGAGAAATTGCACATCTGTCTGAAACACGTGTTATCCCATTTAACAAAAAAAAAAAAAAAAAACAGATGTAAGGGGAAAGACTGGAGCAGTCTTAATGGAAGAAATAGCTGTTTAACTGTGTCCAAGTGGGAACAAACCTCAAATTACTGGGTGATATAGTGAGCCAATAATCCTGTTTATAAACATATTTGTCAACAATTTAGACAACTGACAGTGTAAAACCAAATGAATCCAAGCTTCTTAATACAAGCCATATATCAGAGTACAAGTCGCTGAACTTCTGAGTTACAGACCTACTTCTTTGCTTTCCTTCTTTTAAGAAGCTAGTTTATTGAGGTCTGGAAGTAAATATGGTTTTTTTTAAAGATTTTTCTTACTGCATTTTGTCATGGATACCATGGAGATGTGAAAGCTAGCACAGTAATGCTGTGGATGGCTGACATCTGTGTCAAAAACAAAAAAAAAAAAACATGCTTTGCCACTTTAAAAAGTCCTTTTATTCACCAAGTTGTGTATTAAACTAACTACTCGAGCCAGTGATGTCATCTGTCTTATCTCGCTGAATCTTTTATGACTTGCAATGTAAAAATAATTTACTAGAGAAATATTTCAGAAATTTAAAATATCTTTTTTAAAGCTAAATATTTGTAATTATGTCTTTGGCTGTTTGCATTTACAAACTTTTGGTCTTGTACTCCTTCCAGTTAATTGAAAGTCCATTTCTGAAAACTATTTAATTTGTGCCCTGCTACAGTCATACAAGTACATGGCAAAGGCACAAGGTACAAGGCTGTGCAGGTTTGATTTCAAAGAGGTTGGGTGGTTTCAAGTCATCTTAAAAATGTTGATCACTGCAGACCTTTTGCCCTCTAATCTATTTTCATCAAGCTAAATTTTTCATTCTGTTCTCGGGATTTCCAATCATGCTAGTGAAAGAGGTGGGTGCAAGGGAACAAAGTCATAATTTATAACCCTTAGCTTAGTTTTTCTTGAGGCAATGGCAATGTGGAGGATGCCTCAGTCACTACCTTTTGGCAGCGATTCTTGTTGAGCTGCCTGCCATGGAAGGTTACCTCTAAGACAGAAGCCTGCATTCTCTCTGCCTAATTCCTAGTAATGATTCCTAAATTAGGGGCCACACCTGCTTATTTCAGACAGCCTATGAATTGCCAAATGCAAAGGTAATTCCAATATGGAGATTAAACTATTAAACTTATTAAATCAAATAAAAATAATAAGTAGGTGGCACGTGGGACATAGATAAGTTATGGCAGACAGCTTGGTGTTACTGGGGGATTTTGTACATAGCCAACATATACGAGCACCAGAATATATTTTATGATATGTAGCTTCATTTCTGGTTACAGAGCACCAATTCCTTTCTCTAAATAGTTTAAAAGTCATCACTATTCGATATCACTCAAAACTTGATCTCTGCAAATTCATTATAAAATCTACTGCCTACATTTATACTTTTGAGAAAGTCATGGTGGAAGTTCAAGCACTGATAATTCACAGTACTCAGCCAGTGTTATCTTTATTGCTGAGCACAGTCTTACTTCTGTCAACAGGTGCTCCCAGAAAGAGGGCAAAAGCTCTGATCAGAGCCATCAGGTGCAAGAGACCCTTTTCAAGTGGAAGTATGATTGTAAAAGTTTTGGCTCCCATAAAAAATACCACTGTGTTGGTCTGCATTATCACGACATTATTGTAAACATTTTACTAGAAAAAAAATGCAAAAATAGTTCTTTACTATACCTCACCTGTCTTAGCAGAAGAACACGACTCTTTTGACAATCACCTCTTCAGCAAAAATTTAAAATCAGAGAATGTGCTGAGTTGGAAGGGACCCAGAAGGATCATCCAGTCCAACTCCTGGCCAGAACCATTTCCAAGAGTCACACCATGTGCCTGAGAGCATTATCCAAATGCTTCTTGAACTTTGTCAAGATTGACACTTCCCACTACCCTCTTCCCTGGTGAGCCCACCCAGTTCCTGACCTCCCTCTGGATGAAGAACATTTTCCTAATATCCATCCTTAATCTCCCCTGACTCAGCATTGTGCTGTTCCCTTGTGTGCTATCGTTGGTCATCAGAGAGAAGTGATCTGTGCCTGCCCCAAATTTAAATCAGAAGTTGTTTTCAAACAATGTAATAAAGCTAGAAAAGTTCTTTGTAATTATTTACTATCTTTGGGAACATGTAAGAGTTTAAACCTTTCTCTTTCTGGAGTCATTTACTGGGAAAATATTAATCCTCATTTGAGTGTGTTAGCCATTAAGCATTTTACTGTGTGCTCTGTAGTAATTGCCTCTCATTGCCATCTATTTGAAGTATGACACATTAAAAACATAATTAAGTATCAACTGAGTAGATTGTCTGGGTTGTCTTTTCCCCCATTTTAGGTTAGTGTCGTGGCCACTGAGCTGTAAAGCCAAAGTGGGAATAAGTTCATGCAATCCCATCTGCAATGGAATGTGTGTCGAGGTCTGTCTAGCCCTGCAGTCCTGTGAGGGACACCTAACCTGCACTAAGAAAGATTAGATTGTCACCCACTGGTGTGCAGGCCTTCAGATACTATAATGGAAATACATAAGCATGTGACTAAGATGTTCTGGATTTCACTTTGCTGGTTTAAAATACGCTTATAGCTCTGTTATTGGCTTTATCGAAAAATTAGAAACTTTTTTCAGGTGGCCTGGATCGCCTTATTGCCAAATTAGGTGCAGTAGATTTCACTCTCATTATCTTGATAATGCTTCATTCTGCTTGGAATCAAATTTAAAAGTGGTCTCAGTTTTTTTTCTGCGGAATGACCATGAACTGACCCTTAATAACAAATTTTAATCTGCTAACCTTATTCACAATCATCAGTAAATAACAAAATGGTGCAAAAAGCAATTAACATAAATTAATACATAAATTTTAAACAGCAAGCTCTTAAAAAAATTCTAATCATACACTTACTGACTCAAGATTTAATCCTGTTGCCACTGAAGACAGGTCATATATTATTTTAATTTCTTCTATCAAGCTTGCTAGTTTCTTGTTCTTATAACAGCACACATCACTGCAGTATCTAAGTGTCACTGAGGAAATAGTAACTGCTCTAGCAATTGGCCAGTAATGTAATTTTTTTCTCTTTCTGTTTCTCTTAAAGCAATTTAATTGTTTTTTGTGTATGGTTTTAATCCCATCTCATATCTTTCTCTTCCTTATTTTCTGTTTTAGCACCTCTTCCATTCCTGAGTGCCATCTCCTGTGATATTTGGAGAAGTTTATAAATTAATTGAAAGGGTGTTCAATTTAGGTTTATTTTAGTCTGGTCAGATAAAGTTTTGATCCTGTTGTTGACAAAATGCTGTACCACTTATGGTTTTTAATCTCCCCACCCTAGCCCCTACAGAAAAGAGTTATAAATACAAGTCATCTTTATGAGGGCAGACACACTCTGTGAGATAGGTCAGGCTTTAGAGATCAACAGAGATTAATTTTGAAGTTGGCTGATATGAGATGACTGTTTCAGGAGTTAACACATTAAGCAATGTTCTGGGAGAAGATGGTGGTGATTTTATTTTTATAAATAAGGAGATGCCCACATTCTGAATTTGCTTAAATTTTTTACTGTTATGGTGCTGCTACCACAATCCAGATATTAACAAGATTCCAGGGAAATGCCAAAATGTGATGATCTATCACTATGAGGATGGGATAGAAGGGTATCTTTTATTATCCACTACTAAGAAGAACTTTTAAATCTCAGTAAAGCCTCATCTGACTGTCTTGCCTGTAAGAAAATTAAGAAAACTGGTCATTCACTTGAAATCCACAACAATAAAGATATTATATTTCAAATTAGATGGGATGTTACTGGTGGGCGATAACATCAGAGACACATACCAAGGAAACTGCAAAGCATGAGAGAAAGATAGAAACAAAGAAAGCTTTCAGGTTAGTTTAAGGATAATAAAACAAATAGGTTGCTCAGTCACAACAAAAACACAAGTTTTGTATGTACTAATTAAGACCATTGACACCTTGAAGTGTCTTGTTTATGTACTTTGCTGTATTCACAAAACAATTTAGATTCTCACAGCTGTTGCCAAAAGTCAGTCTTAGTCCATTGCTTTAATTAATCTATGCTCATTACCAGGATGGCAGTCTTTCTGTGAACATAAAGTCAAAGGAGAAGATGTATCATTAGTAGAATTTTTTGAGCAATTTGCAGGATACTGAGACATTAAATATTTTCTACCCTTAGTGAAGTTTTTTGATAAGTAACAATAACCATGACATCTCTAAACACAATCTTCAAATAAATGCTTGAAGATTTGTGAATCTGGTGGATAACACAAAATGCCATTCACACTAACTGCTTCCTCATTTCTTAATAAATTAAGGGGTGTTGCATAGAACAAATGGCTTTATGATGATCTAAATATTCTTCCAAGATTATGAAAAAATACCTCTTGTTATAACACTATGTAATTACAGCCACTTAATAAGAAAAGAAAAAGTGGGAAGTGGATTCTGTTGTAGAAAAATGCAAAATCTATTTGATTTCTCCCTTTCTTTCCCTGTTTCTCTTTTAATGGACACTATATAGCTACAAGATAGATAATATGAAAACACATGCTGTGTTTATTTTTTAGGTTGAAAATATGTTCCTTACTGGTATTCTATTGAAAAGTTAAATAAACAACTTAAAATTACATAAGATTTTAATTAAAAAGTAAAAAGGTAAGAGATGAGGGGAAATTGCAGCAGGAATATTTAATAATCATAAACATATATATTATGAAACCAGAAAGTTAATTCTAGATGTTGTATTTGGAAAACAAACAAAAAAATGCACACCTGAATTTGTAAACATGTGGATATTCCCACGCACACACCGCCCCTTCCAGAAGTAACAAATGATCATAGATCTCTCCAAGAAGACAGAATGTAGCAGATATGTTTTGCCTTTTTTTTTTTTTTTTTGTTAAGTGAGCAAACAAGCAGCTCATTCATTTCCTATCAACAGAAAATATTAATATAGGCTTTAAGAAGGGCTAATTTTCATCAAAAATATAGAACATTATGTATCTGCCACCCTTATGTGTAAAGTATTTCAAATTCTTCTTTTCAGTGATCACACAATGAAAGTTTAAAAATGGACAAGGATATTATTATAATCTCATCTATTTAAGACCTCAAATGGTCATGGCAGTAAAGCTTAATATTTCTATCTACAGAATTTATTTTTGGGTTGGATTAAGTGATAGGTTGAATGTCTTGGTGATTTTAATTTGCCTTGCAAGGACAGGTATTGAAATTTTAACAAAATCAGCCAAGAATAACTCTCAAGAGGAGCTGGCAAGTTATGTTACTGAGTAATACTCTGAAAACAAAGTTAATTGGATACATAATAAGCAATCAATGTTTTCAAGAATGGGAACTACTGATATATATCAATTTGTTCTTTACTAATAATAGCTATATTAGACCTCATAATGCAATGTGTATTAAACCTCAGCATACAGAGAAGCCAAAAAACTATTAATTCTAAATAATGCTGCTATTTTGAATTATGCTGTAAAGATGTCACCTTAGTAAAATTATGTACACATACTTAGTAAAACAAACAAAAAAACCCAAACAAAAATTATTGAGTTATGTAAAAACAAATAAAGTTTTTTAAATAATAGTAAATACATCATCATTACATTCCTGATGGTGGACACATCAGGTTATATATACACTGTGAGGTCGTTGGAGTGACCAGATTTTAAACTGCCACCCAAAACTTGGAATCTTCAGCATTGACCGTGTTTTTGAAACAGCTTGGGTTAACAGTAGATAGCTTGAAGTGTAATGCATAATTCAAATGGTCCTGCTGACATGGTCACTGCTCACATCTCAGATTTAATGTTTTTTGTAGTTAAGGATATAAATATTGTTTCATCCTGGTAAGTATAATTTGGACATTAGTGGTGGAAAGTTGTAGACCTTGCATTGATCTGACTCTTCAGGGTCTCAACACTTGTCAGGGCTTGTCCTTTCAGCTGGTTTTAACTCCTGGGTACAGCCAGCGGACTTCAGAGGGCAATTAATCTCAGCCTAAAGTAGACATTTACATTTGGCCAGCCAATTTTTTGTTGCTTTAATTATATTATTACAGATTTCCCCCACGTACTGTAGATGTGTCCCACTGCTCCCTTTCTGATTTGGCAGCCTGCCTGTTCCAGTTGTCCTTGTGACAGTGTAACATAAATGGTGTTGGGAGACAGAGACCATCTAAATCCTTCCTTGGCATTTCCTGATGAAAAAAACAGAGAGAAACTGTAGGCACAGAACTAGTTCAGAATGAACATATTCTGAACTCAATTTACCTAAAAAGACAATGCAGTTACATATGAAACCAGGTCTTCTTGGCTTTTAGGCTGCTAGGGTTTGCCAGTTCAGGTAAATGTGGATTAGATAATGAGAAATAGGAACAGTTGCCTTAGCAAAGAGCTTTCATATATCCTTAAAATTATCTTTGAGGTTTTCTGTATTTTTGCTATTTAGCATGCACATTTCCACACTTTTTTGTGCTCTACAAATGTTTTTGCTCTGTAGACCATAAAAGAATAATTTGTAGTATTTCATGTCTATAAGTTAATTACCCAAAAAGGGAGAAAAAATACAAAAGGAAGAAAATTTACAATAACTCAAAAAAAGCATAAAATATAATAACCACTATAGGGTGCATATAAATTTCACAAACATATATTTACAAAGTTATAAAGGAATTTTACATGAACATTAATGGTGTTGGATAGACAACTAACAGTACTGCATATGCAAGTATTTGTTATGCTTTTTAATGTCGTTTATTTTATAAAGTATAATCCTGAGTTGGCTGAAAAATAAGGAACCAGACATTAATACTCAAGGCAGTTATACACACATAGCTTATTTTTCAAAAACTTAATGAACCTAACTTTAAAAAATTAGAAAATAGACCTACCTAATAAACCCATTAAACATTTACAAAGGCATAATTTTAGTGAATAAGAAAGGTCTTCAGATATATAAATCTATGGGTCATGTTCTTTAATTTGTCATAGGTCTGCTGAAGTCAATGGAATAATATTTTTCACTGAATGAAAATGCATTTTTAAAATATTTTTGTTCTCTGTTATCATATTAGTTTCTTGTTGTCTCAATATTATCTACAACTTTTCTACTTAACTGTAACTATGTAGAATTTCATTGTATGCAATCTGAATTTTGTTGAATTACTTGCCATGCAATACCTTCCAAGAAAATCTATGTTTTTAACCTATGCAATGAATTATGGCTATGCTATTCCCATTAAAGACAATGGGTAGTGAACTGCTCCAATACTTGTTTGTCACTTTGAACATTTATAAGCAAGAAACAAAATTTAAAAGTTCAGTGGCTACAAAGAGACTTTGTTGTTAAACTTGCTCAGTATTCAGTTGCTCGGTTTGCTGAGCCACAATGTGTGTGCTTCACTGGACACTGAAGTTTTAAATCTGCACTTCTGGTTATTTGTAAAAGCATCATCCACCAATTCGTGGGTTCTAGGATAATATGGAATGGGCCTGAAAGTACACAGCTGTTTTCAAATCAGGAAGAAAAAAACCAAGAAAGAGAATGATACATCATTAAAAGCATATTTAAAAAAAAAAAAAGAAAAGTGAGAAAAAAAGAAAAACAAATAAAAGGAAAAGATCCATTCATTATTCTGGACATTGCATTTAATCTCCAATAAGGAAAAAAAAAATCTGAGGCTACCTTTCAGCACTCAATATATCTTTGTTTATTTATCTGGAATCCAAAGAATGAGAAATACAGAACAATGAAAAATGAAAAATAAACTATCCCAAGTATACAATCTCTTTCTTTACTTTTAGTTTTTTTCTTTTTGTCTTGAAGGATATAATCACTAAAGAAAACAGCATGCTTTTACTGAACACCATCTGAAGACATTGCTTGGTAAAGAAATTACTCAGCAAAGGATGTTCACTTTATGAGTATATAAGACACGAAGACTAAAGAAAGCAAAGCCTGAAACCATTACAAGAGTCAAGTTAGAAGCATTAGGCTACAAAACACTCATGCATAATTAAATACCTCAGCTGTTGCATCAGAGTACTTCTTAATTCTCCTTTTCACTGAAAGAAAAAAAATTATTTGTTAATCATTAGGAGGGACAATAAATCTAAGAAAAAAAAGAAGAATTATATTCAAACATTTGTGAATACAGGGAGCTTTGAGAAAATAAATACGTTGCTCTTTTGGAGTAATCTCTATGTGTATAGTACATGCTTAGGGTCTTAATTGTGGTGTAATATATAAAAAGATATTTGGGGGCTGGATATGTAAGGAAGAAATGTGGAGAGATGGAAGAGAGAAGGCAGGTGTGCGGTAACCTGAACATTTAAAGCATGAAATACAGATTCTGGAGTGAGTCTCAGACAATATAATTTCTTTAATCTGAGACATTATCAAATACAAGCTCTTTTCATGATTTACATTCATGTCATGGGTTGTAGCAAATAACTTTTTGGCCACCTGTCTGTTTGGCACTCATGAGCAATGACAACACTTCTGTTCGTGGTGTAAAAGAAGGATCACGCCAGCTGAGGTGCAGTTTTTCTTCATCATCACTGGGCTAAATACCAAATATCTTGCTGCTTTATTGACACCACACTTATTCTGCTAGTTTGTATTTTTATTTAGATAATTTTGTCAATACATTAGTGATGGCTTACTTAACAAAATTTGCTGAACACTGAAACCTTTGTCATTTTGGCAAGTTAGCTCTAGGTCCACAATTTTGACAGGGTCCTGAGTGATTTTCTCTCCCTTTCCACCCCTTCCCACCCCCACTTCTGGGTACTCCCACACTGTCCATGGCCCAGGACCCTTTGTCAGCCCCCCAGGGCCACCAAACCCTGCCCCAGCAACACTGCAGCAGAACCAGTCCAGCTCTCCACAGCCCTGTCCTGCCTGCTCACAGACCCCTGCAAGCCAGACCCACCTGTGAGCCTGTGGTCTGTCCCCATTCTTAAGGAGATGTCTGATGCTGGGACTGTCCCTGGTGCTCCCAGGCTGACCCACTCCGATTCCCCACGGTGACCAGTGGAGCATCCTGGAAATATTCACCTTGAAACTGCCCAGGTTTGTGTATGGGTTATGTTGGGATATTATCCATCAATGAACGACCACTCACAGCTTTGTTATCTTTCATTTAATCTAGGAAATTATTCCTAAGAGAATCATCCTGTGGGTGCACCTATTATACTGTAGAATAATCAGCCAAAAGTGTGTCAATTATCAAGATGTAGTCAGAAATCTTTTTTGTTTCTCCTCTACTTTAAAACCTTTATGAACATGAAAGCTGTTCCAAATATACCTAGGATCTGTGTTATTAGATAGGGTCTCACTACCTGTATATCACCATCACAGTTTAACCCCATCCAGCAGCCAAGCCCCACACAGCTGCTCTCTCACTCCCCCTCCAACAGGATCAGGGAGAGAATCAGAAGGGCAAAAGATAGAAGACTTGAGTATTAAAAGACTGTTGAATAAAGAAAGCACAAGTAGCACCCAAGCAAATCAAAACAAAGAATTCATTCACTGCTCTCCTTGGGCAGGCAGGTGTTCAGCCATCTGCAAGAGAGCAGGGCCCCATCACCCATAATGGTGAATTGGGAAGACAAATGACCTGACTCCAAACACCTTGCCCTTGGTTCTTCTCCCCTCACTCTTTACAGACGAGAGTGATGCTGTATAGTCTGGAATATCCCTTTGGTCAGCTGTCCTGGCCATTCCTCCCCACAACTTTCCATGCAGTCCCAGACTCCTCACCAGTGTGGGAGCACTAAAAGCAGAAAAGGCCTTGCCTCTGTATAAAACTGCTCATCCATAACAAGCACATCTCTGTGTTATCAACCTTGTGCTCAGCACAAATCCAAAACATAACCCTGTATCAGCCACTGTGAAGAAATCTAACACCACCCCAAACAAAGAGAGCACAATCACACACAAACTCCCTTACAGAAAACCTGTAGCTCTTACAGGTGCTTTAATGCAACAAAATTAAAAAAATTTTCCAAGGAATGGTAAGAAAGTCAAGAGGAGTTTTCAATGGCACATATTTCCTGTACTAAACACCTCTCTCTGTGTCTTTCAAGCTTGAAAGCAGCTCCAACTAAAAGGAATGTACCACATGGTGACTAGAACTCTTGTAACAGAGTGAAAACCTAAAAAGTGCCACTGCCTTGACTTCATTTGCTGTTTGCTCAGTGGTACCAACTTCAGTGCAAACATCTATGAAGACAAATATATTGCTGTTGCTTTGCTACTTCAGAAGAAACTGAGAGTGCTCCACATTTTCAGTTCTCTGTGTAAAATGTGCAGTAGTCCTGGGGATGCTGTGCAATGTACTTGCTGCAGAGCACATGGTGAAAGAGTCTGTTTCTGTATTTTAAACATCTCATAGAGCCTCATCTATATCTATGGGATAATGTGAATAAACTCAATAGGCAGCACTTAGTAAAAATATATCCTTGGAAATATAATGCAATATCCTAAAGTAATTTCATAAATGTGAGTCACCTAATACAATTATAATGTTATAAAAAGCCATTTCAGAAGCAAAAAATCTTCATGCATGATTAAATAACAAACTTTATCTGAGCATACTGAGGAGTTTTTTAATTGCAGCAGTCTTTTTATTTGAGATTCTTCTTCAGATATAAGATGAGCTTTATATAGATTTATCTTCAGTTTTTAATTTTCTAGGTAGTATTAACATTCTCTCTAAAGCAACAGATGAAACAGAACTAAAAACACTAAGCCTAAAACACTTTCCTTCTTCAAAGACAAAGAACAATATACTTTTAAGTTTAGTGATGTAGTTTTCACCAACATAATACCTCATTATTCATGACATTTTGTCCAATATAGCATGAGATTCCTCCAAAGACAGAAGTAATCATCCAACAGAAAAGTCTAGTTAATTATCCATTGTCTGAGAAATTGAGCTGGTGTAATGGATGAAACATCAGTTGCAGCAATTGGTGGTACCTACTGACAGAAGAAATGCATCCCTGAAATTACTGTACCAGAAACCTCAGAAAGCTGAGTCTTCCTGACCTGCTTTCTCTAGATGGATAGAAAAGCTTGTTTACAGCAGAAAATGATATATACACACATATATAAGACATATTAAATGTCTTAAAATTATTATAGGATGTTATATAAACATTACTTTTGTGGAATGTAAAAGGTATTGACTCATTTCCTATTTTTTTATAGAGCAATTAGTGATTTTGTAAGAGCTGAGAAGGTACAAATATAAGGAACTTACTGAGAGTAGGAATATATGTTTTTGAAATTTCATTTTAATCTATTTTTAAAAAACATACACCATTAAAATATTTTTGTTTGTTTACTTTTTTTAAGTAAAAAAAATACTTCCATTGTATATTAGAGTTAGGAAAAGGCCAACATAATATACGTGCTTTAACACCTAAGTGTGACTGCTTAGTAAGTTTTTAAGTTCTAGGCAGCTAAAAACGTTGTCAATTAAAATTAACAAGTAACTAGAAGGGAAATTTAGACTCTTTGGATACCACAAGGAGGAGCTTTGGCAGTTGTACTGGGGACTTCTAGGGCAGCTGTAAAGAAAACAAAAGGACTGGCAAAACAGACTAGGAAATGAAGGAAAAGATGACCATGTGCACAGAAGTTAGAAATGGACAATGAAATAACATCTTAACATAGGGAAAAAAGTGCCAGAGCCAGGGCATTCATGTGAAAAGATAGAAGATAAGATTAGACATTTTTTAAAAACTGATTTTGATTAAATTTGAGAAAGAAGACCTAAGTAGAAAGGGAGATGTTCTACATTAAATGTTAATAGATTCTACTGTAAGAAAGTTGAGCCTTCGTTTTGCCTTCAGATAAATTACAGTAGGAAGTGTATATAATATAGAGGCAGAATTTGGCCCTTTTCCTTTGCCATTTTAAGGTGATTGAAAATAAAAAGAGGTCAGAATAAAAGATGGCTGGACCAGAGGATCATTGAGGTCCCTTCCAATCTGGTATTCTATGATTCTGTGATGAGATAGTTGGAGGATTATAGGCAAAGTCTCTTTTCTCTGTAGGCTGTTCCTACTCTAATACATTTTGAGCTGAGCTTCATTTGCTGTATCTGGAAAGGTTACAAACTGGCATTCTCAGAGGAACTGTAAAGGAAAATGAGTCCTTAGGTACTAAGCAAAGAAATAGAAATAGCTGTAATTTTCTGACAGAATGGTGACAAAGAATATTTAAACTGAATCTTTTTTTGTGTGTGTGCTCCTGTCTCATAATGTATTGTTTTAGAGATCAAAACCAGCTACCAATTTTTATCAAAATGCTATCTAATTAAAAACTTTTGTAACACTGTTGTTTGCAGGATTATCATCTACACAGGGAAAAAAAGAAAGAAGAACAGACAACTATCCCTCAAATCACCTGCAAAATAGAAGTATTACATATGAAAGTGAGGGAGGTTTATTTGTTTTAAGAGTGTTCAAGGCAGTTGTATTTGTGAGCTTCTGTGAGTTTGGATCTCTGCTCAGTTCACAAATTGGAGAGCACCCTTAGGAGAAATTGTCTCCTCTTGTCTGCTCTAAGACATGCATTCTGAACATTGAGGGGCAGCACGAAGATTCAGCACAAAGGGAATCAAGTATCAGTGTCTAGAAAAATTAAAATATGGATTTGAATCCAACCAAAAGTGAAATACTTTACCATATCATTTCTTAGATCATTCTAAAGGCAGTATTTTTAAGGTAAAAATCTAAATCCTTATATAATCACCTCATACTCTAGTTCTGTTGTGGCAGAATGTTTTCTAAGAAATATTGGGGGTTTTCAGGTTTTATTGCACTCTTACAAGTTAGGAAAAATGAAGCACATGAAGAAATGAATTAACATCTTCAGGAAATAAGGTAGCTTATGCATAGGAATAATGAAATGATAATATGAAGGTACACCTTACAGTGAACCTCCAAGGAGAGGAAAGAGAAAGAGAAATAAAAACTTCTATGAAGATATAAGGAGGACAAGTTTGCGTAACGAGATTGTGCTTCTGCATTATTTGATATCAGCCAATTTCAACAACCCTGGTATTAACTGGGAATTCTTTTTGGCACATTGTAGAATGGAGACAAAGTTGAAAGATATAGGATTTAGTAAATTATTACTTTCCTAAAATACTGTGTTAACAGCCCTATGTGGGATAGTTTTTGCCTCATCTAGATTGAATTTCAATGAATGAATAAGACAACAGTGATAAATCATTGAAATAATAGAAGACAATAAATTCAGATTAGTCTGAATACACAGTCCATAGCCATATTTTGCTACATTTTTAGAATAGTGTTATTATAAACAGAAATGAAATGTACACAGAAAAAGTTGTAAAAATTGACTAAGAAGACAACAGTAATGAACAGTGTAAATAGTAAATTCAGGAGCCAAAAGTTCTATGATCAAAGAGTAAATTTTAATAAAATAGGAGTTATTTGCTAATATTTTGAAACAAAAAAGAAATGTTTTGATAGTTAAAATCTACCAATAATCCATTGATTTAAAAGGGCTGTAACAAATATACAATTCTAAAATGCATTTGATGCACATGAGTTCTTAAACCATATAGACAATGTCATCCCTAGTTACTCTTTTCCATCTACCATGCACAATAGTACAAGGAGGCATAAATGGATATGAAAAGAAGTGGTGCCAGACCACTGTTACCTACAAAAATAATTTCACCTGTTGTGTAGCTCACACAGGGCTATAGTGGTATACACATCCCCCACTTGCAATACAAATATCATGGTCCATACACCTGATCTGACACTGTTAGCTGACACATAGTATTGTAAAAAAAAAAAAAAAAAAAAAAAAAAAAAAATAAACCTCAAAGTATATATTTNAAAAAAAAAAAAAAAAGTTATTACTCTAAAGCTTTAGTACTGTTTTATGATTTTGCTGAAAAGTAATAAGATAAAAGACTGCAGAAACTTTGGAATATTTACTGAGTCATGTTAACTGGTTACAAGTTTCCTGAAATTTGAGGCTATGATATAGAAAACTGTTGTGAATTTCATGATTTAGAAACCAGTTTAATTGAGTAAAGAAGATTGGCAACTAGATTAAAACAAAATAGGGTCGTCATTTTAGTACTCATGCTCATACAGGGACAGCTACTGCCTGGATCTCCTACAGAATTTTTGGAGAATTTATAGCACTAATTTTTTTTTCTCTCACTGGTTTGTCAGTGTTAATAGTAGAGCATATGAATCTAGAAATTTGCGAAGAGCATTATAATGAGCACTTCAACAAGAAAAGAAGTTGATTTAGCATTTTATTTAACTTTGTGTCTTTTTCAATGAAAAATATTCTGCAGATTGTAATATTTACAAAATGTAATACCTTCTCAAAAAATAAAGAGAGAACCTAAGTTCATTCAACAGTGATGGTCCCCTATAAGAGTAATAATGATAGTAATAATAACAACAGCAACCACAACCCTGATAACAACAACCCCAATAACAGCAACAGCAACAGCAGACACCTGAGAGTCCTTCACTGAAGACTGTATGTTGTTCTAGGCAGACCACTGGAAAGCACCTAGATTTAAATACAGTGAGGTTTTCCACTGTCTCACATCCCCAGGGAGATTTCTAAACAAAGGCATGTAAGACAACATTCCAAAGAACCTAGACCTTCAAGGGAGTGAAAACCTAGTTTCCTTGTAAATCCTACTAATACCTTTGGAGCTTTGGTCTGTTCTTATTCTGGTGAATACAAATTATTCAGGCTTAGAAGAAATGTCAAAACTAGACTGAGTCAATCCAGTCTCTAACTGATTGGAAATGTATTTGTGCTGACAATACTCTTTAAATGTATGAAAAGGAAATAATTTTTTTTTTCTTTTAAATAGCACATAGGCCCTGCTATTGCTAAGTAAAAGGTTAGAAAAAGGGTTGACCATTGATGTAGAGTTTTTGCCCTAAGTGTCTTGTCCTACAAGGAACATTTTCAAGGTGGACTTTTTCTTAATTAAAAATTTGCTGCCACATTAAAGATAAAAAATCTGATCCCATGTATCAGTTATCAAATGGTTTATAGGCTACCTTTTACTATAAGACAGTTCAGAAACGTATGTTGATGATGCAGTCTGACATTGTTTGCTTCAAGAGATCATTTTCAAGTGCTTTCTTTTTTAGTTCTACTAACCAGAAAAAAGTAGGAAATACAATCAGGTAGCAGAAAGCATTTTTTCCTACTAGTACATGTATTACACCTACATTTCTTGTTCTTGTAACTACAAGGAGTGTCACTTTCAATCTTTTGTTTTAGGTCTCTAAATGTTTAAAACTTATTAAAATATGCAAAATTTTAAGCTTTTTTTCTTACACTTTATTAACTTATGTTAATTGGAAAACCATATGATATTCAGTGTTTTTATCATTATAAAACAATTTTCTTTCCCCTGGATAAATGTGAATTTAAAAAAAAAAATCCTAAAAAACCCAGAAATCAATCTGATGATTCACAATGCATGTTTTTTCCAGATTTAATAAAACATGTGAGACAAAATTATTTCTAAATAATTTCTTTTCCTATATTGTGGCAATTAACATTTCGGATACCAACCAAAAAAAAAGCTTGTCTATATTAACTATAATGAAATTATCTGTTGTTATTATCCATTAATGTTCTAACCATTTTCCCATAAGAAATACTAAGCAATCTAAAAAGGAGCATATGTTTGTGCAAATTATGTTCTCCCTTAAGATTTTATAAGAAGCTCATCATAATAAGCAATTATACGGTACATCCTCAGCTTAAACTTTTAGATTAATCACAAAAAGGTTTTGTGCATAACCTTCTTGCCAAGAACATGCTTTAATGTGACAGATTTATCCTCAATTAGGTTTTGTTAAAGAGTCTTCTTTGTACTGTTTTTCATGTTGTGATTTAGTATAAAGATGGTGCATTCTCTTTGCATTTATATTGATCTAAAAGGTATTCTGTTCTATTTAGTGACTAATTAATTTGGTAAAATTGGGGTTTTTTTACTGATTGGCTTCTTTTGCAGGCACAGCTTAGCTTCTGATGATCAAGATGAGAAAGTAACACATCATCATGCAAACACTGTAATTAAAAGGTAAACCCTATGCTGCACTTTGAAGAAAAGTATCTTTTGTTGTTTCATCCTATTGTTTGTACATGTCAATTAACCCTATTTAATATATTTTCTCACAAATAATTTACATGTTTTAATGGTTCCATGCCTTTAGGGTGAGAGAGAAAAAAAAGTCTAACTACAAATTCCAGTCTTCTGTACTTTTATTTGACATTATCAAAAAGTACCATGGAGGCAAAATGTCATGTTATGTCATAATATAAAATGACAAGCTCTGTACAAACACATGAACAGCAAATCTTTTACCTGGTATTAGTGAAATAAGTAGCAAAGATATAAATGTCTTTTTTACAAGGGATCTAGATACTGTAACTAAAGACAAGTGAAATCTTTTACAAGACGCATTTAAATGACTTTATGTGCATAAAATAGCACAGGAGAATTAGAATGGGAATGCTCTTTGCAGTAAAATTGATGAAGTTATCATTCAAGAAGTTGCTTTAATTTTTGATAATTTTATGTTCCTTTATATTGACTGAGCATTTCCACTTGACTAGGTACCACAAAGCACAGGGGATTTCTGGTGTGCCCAGCCTGCAGGGGAGAGCTTTCCAGTGGCAGGCTGTTCTTTAGCAAAAAGCAGATCACATGGTGTTCTGAGAATGCATTTCCCACTGCAAGTTGGCCACTGGTGAATACTCAGAATAACACTATTAGTGAATAAGTTTTTCCAGCTGTCTTCTGAAGACAGATCTGAATTTGGTGCAATGTGGAGAATGAAATGAAGCATTATAGTACAGAAGGCAGTGGGATATGACCAGTAGTCTCCCGGAGGTTGGGGTAAGAATTGAAAGGATTGCAGTAACATAATAATCACTCAGAAATTAAGATATTCCCTAGGACAAGACAGTATCAAAGCTGAGATAAAGGTGATCCTCTTCCAGGTTAATATATAAAGAAAACATACCCTCTCTGAACACAGATTTGTATGAATTATGGTAGATAACAAAACAAAGAAAAAGACATTATGAGGTATTGTATTTTAACTGTTAATTGCTCTTGGTAATAAAAGCAATTAGTGGGGAATTTGTTACTTCAGCACCTCTCAGACGTCTAAAACTTAACTCATTGTTTTAGCTGCACTAATAAACAATGCAGAGATATAATTTCTGTCAGAGCAGGAGTTACCTCAGCTATCTCAGGTATTTATATTAAGGTACAATGATAAATTGCCTTCTGGATGCTTCTTTTTTCCCCTCAATGATTATGAAGAGAACTCAGGCCAGATGATTCATCCCCTATGACACTTCTCTGATGACAGCATGAATCACTCTCATAAGTTCTTGTTTTCCTCTGTCCACTACAGAAAGGAAGTTAGAAAGTTTTCAGCTGTTGCTGAGTTCAATGCTGTTAGATGATAGAGTGATTCTCTTACTCTTCTGTCTATTTTTCTTTATGTTCATATAATAAAAACCACAGAACTACTCTTTCTCTTCTAAGAAGGTTTCTAACTCAGTTTCTAGTGTTGGGGATTTAGAACAATGTTTTACTCAAAAAAATTTAGTCAGAAACAGATAAAGCAGAAAGAAAGCCATAAAATTAACTTTACTCTCATATTGGTTTTGTCTGGGGTCAAGTTAATTTTTGTCATAGTATGGAGCTAGGTTTTGAATCTGGAATAAAAACAGGATAGAAAAATCCAGATATGTATTAGGTACTGCTAAGCAGTGCTTACTCAGCATCAAGGCCTTCTCTATCTCAAACTTCCCCACCAGTAATTAGGCAGGGGTAGAACATGCACTGTGTGGAGACACAACTGGGGCAGCTCACACCAGGTGATACCCAATGCCATTCATGTGTTGTGGCCAGCAGTAAAACCTGGGGGAAGGAATAGGAAGGGAGAGTATTCAGATTTATGACATTTGTCTTACCAAGTCACCACTACATGTGATGGAGCCCTGCTGTCCTAGAGACAGCTGAACACCTGCCTGCCCATGGGAAGTGATGACTGAAATCCTCATATTTCTTTGCTTGCACAGATGGCTTTGCTTCATTATTAAACCATTTTTATCTTGCCACGAGTGTTTTTGCTTTCGCACTTCCAAATCTTTTCGCCATCCCACTGCAAGGAACTGTGCGTGTGGCTGTGTGTTACTTAGCTGCCTACCAGGGTTAAGCAGCAATAACTCCTAAATTCTTATGTATTACCTGTTTTTCAATGATTTGTGTGGTGGAGGTCTTTTTAAAGTCCAGCTTAGCAATTTTAGATGTGTTTGGACCTACAAGGCTATTTAGTTTTACTTTATTATTGTTGCATATACCACAGGGATAAAGTGACTTAGACATTCAGTGAAAATATTTTGCTCTTTTTACAGAATTATTATACTAAGAAAATGTCTCCTTGTCAGAAAAAAAAAAAAAAAAAAGTTTGATAGAACTCCATCTTTACCCTTGCATGCCTCTTTAGAAAGCTACATAGTCCTTACAAGAATTTATTCCAGTCCTTTAGACGTGCACAAAAGCTCACATGCCTGCACACACACACAGAACCAATGACAGCACTAAAATATTCAGTTTTGAATCAAGCTGGAAGCTTTATTGAAACAGCTGAAACAGTTGCTTACCAAGGAAATTTTGCACAGTTAGTTACAAATCGGTACTGAAGCATCATTTCCATTAACAACATATGGCAGTTATTGAAGGAAAAATGTACTGATTTGCCACTTGAAATTCTGTACAAATGAATGATCACTGGGATCAGATATGTCCAAAGGTCAACTTGAGTCCTACAACAAAATTCTAAGTCTTTGACATAGCTTGATCAATCTCATGAAAAACAGGCCGTCTGGGCCAATTAGCTTCACTTTAGGTGCTGGCTTAGTTTCTTTACCTCAGTAGTTTTTCACTGCTGCATTAATATTTGATTGGGGATTTTTGGTTTTGTTTGGGTTTGGTTTTTTTTTTTTTTTCCCTTTTTGGTTGGTTTCTTTGGTCTGGGTTTTTTTGGTTTTGGTTTTTTGGGTTTTTTTTTTTTTTTTTTTTTTTGGTGGGGATTTTTATTGTAATTTTGGGATTTGTTTTGTTTGTTTTTTGATTTTTCCAGAGAGTCTCAGGTATTCAACACATTAACTAATAAGATAACTGTAGGAATTATATGAGCTTTCTCTATGAAGATAGCGTGTCAAATGAGATTTGTGTTGTGTGTCAGAAAGACTAAATCTGAATAAGAGTTAAAGTGCTTACTGCAGTATGGTAGCATAATTTACTAAATACTGAATTTTCACTAAAAGACAGAGGAAAAACTTGAATGACAGACACCATACTTTGACAACTTCTCCATATATACATGGTAGCAAAAGTAACCCACAGAAAGAATGAAGTGCCTGCCAGTCCCTTTAAAGGTATAAGAATATAGAAAATTAAGGAACAATATTAATAGTTTTTAGAAGTGTTTTCCTGGCCTGAATAGAAACTCAAAACCTCTATGAAAACTCTTTGATGTTAATTTTGTAGATTGAAGCCAAATTTTCAGCTTTTTTAGAGTCAGTAATTAAAAATTACTTCAGTAGTGCAAGTAAATTTTCCATATCAAATTCTGGTTTTCTGATTGTCTTAAGACTTTTCTTATCATAAATTGTGACATTAAATTTGTTTTCTGACAGTGTTAATTTACCATTATGTTACTGTCAGAAGAAGACAGTGATATGGGCTTTTCTTTCCCTTTCATTTTATGTGTAACTCTTCTTCAATAAACATTTTATCCTGTGCAGATAGATGAAGCCATAAGGGTAGCTCTCAATCTTAAACTGATGTAGTGGCATACTTCAAGTGTTGTGTGAGCTTAGGGCTGAAACTGTAGACAGGACTAACTTTCTGTGTTGCATGAATGTACTCTGCATTTGAATCAATCTGAATTTTTCTCAGGTGATGTTCTCAATTTGGCAGTAAACAAAGGTTGCAGAGTGCAGCAGTAAAAAATATTTTGTGTGTATGTGTGTGTGCTTTGAGAACCTAAACCATAAAAGACTTAGGGTCAAGTTTTCTCCTCAGGCTCTGATGATACACTCCCATGCTACCTGTGCATGTCCAGTATATATGATAACTTCTCCTTTTCTAAACATCCATTCTATTTCCCTGATATCTATTTAGGTTTAATCGTACCTGCTAACAGACCTCCCAAGGGCATAGGAGGACACATTTCCCAAATGCTGGAAGTAAATCCGGTGTGCAGAAGGCCAGTTTGACTGAACAGGAATCTTCTCTTGGAAATAAGGCACAAAAGAAAGGTGCATGTTCAGTGGGAGCAAGGTCAGGTGACATGGAAAGAAGACAGAAGTGCTGCTTGCCACTGTGAGAGATGGTCCTGTGCTGGGTCAGGAGTTGGACTTGATTATCCTTGTGGGTCCCTTCCAGCTGAGCATACTCTTCTGTGATTCTGTGATATTTATGGTAGATATTAGGAAGAAGTTTGTTACTGTGAGTGTGGTGAGGCACTGGAACAGAGGAGTTGTGGATGTCTTATCCCTGAAAATGTTCTGTGACAGGTTGAATGGGGTTGAGAAATTTCATCTAGTGGGAGGTGACCCTGCCCGTGGCAGGGGGACAGGAATGAGGTATTCTTGAAGGTCCCTTCAACCCAAACCATTCTATGATTACATGATTCTAACAACGGCAAAGATTACTTGACAACTGAGACTTGATAGGAAAAGAAGGAATTGAAAAGGACAATAATTTCAACTGCCATGGTTGGCTCAGGTGGAAACACTTGCTACAGATGTTTGTTGAATGAGAGAGCTCCAGTGTTGAGATTATTTGGAAACCCAGAACTATCACTTCCTTTACCATCTACTGTCATCAAGACATCAGGCAGATGGGGTGCAAATTAACTGGAATCTTCCATTACATGCTCTGCTTCTTGTTTGTATCATCACCCATTTAGCCACTGAGCTTCTTTTCTTAGTGTCATTTTTCTTTTCCATTCTTTCAATGATATTTACTTGCAAAATGACATTTACTTATAAAGTGACAGTCTTTTTCACCCTCAAGTGACATTTCTATGGCACACTGTGCAAATGTTTGGCAAAGATTTGCTGGATCGATTAGAAGAAACAAAGCAAAAACACACAACAGATGTTGATTTTCCTGTAGCTGTGACTATTGTTTTAAAAGACTGACACAGAATTCTCAGGTTTTTCTGTCTTCTTGGCAGCAATATAAAAAAGCTTGCCCAACTGCAACACACATACTTTTACCTTCATTAAACTGACTCTGAAGGCTCCTAATAAGGGAGGCTGTCTGTCATCTTTCACAAGATGAGCTGTTCTGAGAACAGCAAAACCATTACAGGACAGTCATGCATCAGTCATGGAATTAGATGAATGCTCTTACACTGACTTTACAAAAGTCTTTTCTCTAGCATCAGAGGAGCAAAGAGCCATTACCTGCAGCATTTTCTTTATTTAACTATTGCATCAATTTTTAAGAAAAATTGGATTTTCAGTAAAATCCTGAGCCTGGTGAATAACTTCTATATTAAAGTACCAGTTTTCCATTACTGAATGGAAGAAGTGGATACAAGAATGAACAAATGTGTTGAAATTATGATACAACATTCAGGAACTGTTTGATGTATTCTTTTAGATTTGTGCATTTTCTTAAGCATTACAGAAACAAGAAAGAATTAATCTGGTCTTGGCAAAACCTCAGTCATTAAAAACCCAGTGCTTTTGGCTGAATCTGTAGTTCACTGAATTGGGCACCATTAGCTCATAATCTTTAAGCTCAGTTTTAAAGAAAGCAGAGTCAAAATGTATCAACTTTTCATACTGGTTTAGAAATTTTTAATAAAAGTAAAAACCCATGGCAATAAAAGTGTCTGGATGTTTATGCTAGGATCAACACTAGAGGTTACATGTAATAGTCTAACCTTACTCATCTAGAATCATTTCATCCAACTGAAAATATCTGGGATCTGCACAGGATTTGCAATACACTTCACAGGTCATTGTGGGATGCACAAAGGCTTCTAGAGCAGTGACTAGAAGCCAAAGGGAATACTCTTCAGTATCTCAAATGATTCTAAACTCCTTAAGATGCTCAATTTTCTGCTTGCTTGGGACTTTTCTTTTCTTTCTTTTTTTTTTTTTTTTTTTTTTTTTTTTTTTTTTTTTNTTTTTTTTTTTTTTTTTTTGTGAGAGAAAACTTCATTCCCCAGTGTTCTGCTTCAGATCAAGTATGGGATCAGTTTTCACAATTGTACTGAGAAGTTTTTTCTTAATTTCTCCCAGTTTCTTCTTTTTAATGAAGAGTTTCTAATCAAGTACTCTACGTATTGAAAAATCACTACTTAGATAAAAAACTGCTCCTCAGAAAAGGTAAGACATATGCTAAAGAGAATGGGCAGACTTAAATAAGTCAAGTCCCAGGTTCACCCCACCTAATGACATTCACTTAGTGCCTTAACTTCAGAGGTTAACTGACCAACAGTTTTGAGTCTAACTCTAATTTAGGTTTGGACTCTCCAGTGCCTCGTGTGACATAGAAGTCAGTGGAGCACAAGGCAGTGCTCATCCTAAGGATATCCAGCTAAAATTGTCCAAAGAGTAAAAATTACTATCTAGGCTCTTGCCTCTTGAAAGGAAATCACTCTTCACTTACATTAAAAGAGGCCTTCAGTAAGAACAATTCCTAGTTCAGTGCTTACATAGATGAATGAATCTAGCTTCTGCTGCACTTCCCAGAGCTCTGCTTTGATGTGCCCTAAAGCAGAGGTTCCATACAACAAGCAAGCTGTGTAGGTTGCTTGTTTCCATTTCCTAATCGTAGTCAAGTATGGCCCTTCTGTCAGACATAATGATACTTTAATTGAAGAAAATACAGCCTCTCAGACATGAGGCCAAAAAATGCTGACTTTTATTAAAGTGTGGCTATCCACAAGAAGATGGGATCTGCAATAAGCCTTAAATGAGAGCAGAAGTGGTGTGAATGGGTATAGTCACTTATTTAGACACTGATAATTTCTGCAATCATTTCCAGGTGCTTTAGTGAGCTCATTGGTATAATCTAAGTTAGGTCTGAGCTGGGTTTCACAGACATTTCCTTCATTCATTGACTAGCCTTGATTAAATGACATTTCAAATACTGAATCATAGTGTAAAATAAACTTTTTTTTTGTATTTCCTACTACCAGGTCTGTATAAAATATGTGCCTCCTTACGTAACATTATGTAATATATGCAATCTAGTAACTTTTTAGTAATCTGATTCCCATTCTATGTTTTAGTTAATTTTCTGTAATTTCTTAAATTCTGATTATGGATATTGGATTTTTCATTTTCCTTCACATGCAGGAATGAATGAATATCACTCAGTGATATTCATTTCTTCTCATAACCCCTGTAAGGCTCTGAAATTGTCCCTTTTAATGATGGAAAAGTAAATAAAAGGATGAAATTACAACCAAGGGCAATGCTCTGAATTACTACTATCCTGCGAATATGATTCCATCTGAATTAGTTTCTATGTTGGACATGAATTCATACAATATAAAACAGAAGTGTTATATTTTACATTATGAGAATGTCAGATTTCGAAATTAAGCATGATAGGCTGGACAATGCTAATAGGTTTTTTTTTTAAATTGTTGCCCACACACTAACACATATTCACATTCCTATCAGCATCAATCAATAACAATCTATAATTTTTACCTTGTACACCATGTAGAAATGTGAAGTATTTTTATAGTATATGAATACACAGACTTTCCATGCTCATTTGTATTTTAAATAAAAAATAAGAATGTGTTAAGGTCACATGTAAACTATACTCATTAGAGAGATTTCCTCTAAGGAGCATGCGCATTACCATGACATTATTTTATT
The DNA here is from genome assembly GCA_013399225.1 of Rhipidura dahli. NCBI lineage: Eukaryota > Metazoa > Chordata > Aves > Passeriformes > Rhipiduridae > Rhipidura > Rhipidura dahli. The sequence continues at coordinate 389,985 of VXAC01005130.1, read as the reverse complement.
TAATTAGGTTTACTCTTAATAATTATTCTATAAGTGTTTCATCTTTCACCTCCATTGTATTAAACCAATGTGTTGTATACTTTTTTACAAATAGTAATAATGTCTGTATTATCTTTCAGGAAACAAGTTTAGCTGAAATTAAATTACATTACATTTTAAATCCATTTATAGGAAAAAATTATGTAATAATAAAGGTTATATTCAATATAGTGGGTGGTAGTTACAGTTAATGATGAAATATAGAAATGATACATTATATAAGTTCATAAACCAAGAAAAAAAGAGGATAGCACATAGGAAAGAGAATAAGAGGAAAAATGCCCAGAAATGGAAATTCTCACTTTTCTAGTCCTTAGCTTACTTATCATCATAAAACAAAAATAGTGAACAGAGGCTTCAATTAGTTGGATAATTAGATTCCCTAGGCTGGTGTAGAAAAATAGACCATTTATTAAAAGGCCATCACAATAAGAATCACATATAGTAATGAATGTCCTTCGGGAAAAATGTATATACCTGAGTAGTTAACAATGAAAAATTTCCTGGGGGGGCAGAGATGAAGAAAAACTATGAAAAATAATAAAAATGTTTTGCAATGCAAAGAGACATGAAACAACCTAATTAAGGTGCAAAACACAAAATCCTGTTTAAAACAAGAAAATAAGTGCTAGCTAATCTTGTACTGTATAGGCAGATGTCAATGTTTTAGGTGCTGCTAATGCAGTGAACCTTATTTCAGTCTAAGCTATGTACCAAAGTCTGATATAATGAGAAACCTACTCAGATTTAGTAACCTTATAGGGTGGCATATTTGGTCACATGAAGTTTCAGATATACATGTTACAGAACTCTAAATCTGCAATTAATCAATTTAGTTGTGCTGTGAAACTTCCAGTCCATTCCATTATTTATTTTTTTCTTGTTTTAAAATCCATTTCATCTCAATTCTCTGAGCACTGTTTAGGGCTGCTATCAGTGAATGTTAAAGTATTAGCGCTAGCTGCAGTCTGTTAACAGGTGTTTATTTAGTTATGCCTTGGAGTGAAATATTTCTCTAGAGACTGGAGTTTGAAAGAACTCATTTGGTAGATAATTTTCTTCAAGGGTGTATATATTATTTCTTTTCATTTTATTAATCTAATGGAAAATAGATCTAGGTTCTTATGACCTTGAGTTAAGTGACACTCAGGAGAGACAGCAACTGTGATAACAATATTACATAGATAAGATACTGACAGCCATAGACAACTATTGTCAAAACATTTCTGGTCAGTGCTCCAAGTCACATGATTAAATGCTGGCCTTTTTTGTTAGACAGAGATTGATTTCACAGTCAAACAGTGTCAACATCACTTTAATTTTTTGTCTTTCTGTTTCTTCTTTATTTTAGTTTAACTCCAAGACAACCTTTTTTTTTCTGTGAACATTTACAGGATGGTCTTGCTTCCCTTTTTTTTGATCCTTTCAAACTGACACTTGAGAACCCCTCAGGCACTCATGTAATTCTTGGCGACACATTTGTTTATTCACAACAAAAAAATATCTTGAGGGAAGACAAAAGAGGAAGAAATAAAAGTCATCAACCCAAGAAAAAATTGTTGCATATGTTAAGGATTGGAAAGTAGCACCAAAGTAGTTTTTCCATGTGACGTACTGAATAACAAGTTGTCACTCAAATTTTATGGAAATTCCCTTTGAAGACTTTTTTCCTCTTATCATTACACATTTTTGTGTTTACTTCAGTTTGGCTCTGGATCCAAACACACTCCAGCTAAACAAATTGCCCCAGGCCCTAGAAGTATTTGGAAACAAGGTTGGAACAAAGACTTGATTCGAGTATTGCACAAGTTAAACATAACAAGTTGGAAGGTCTTTTTGAAAAATCTGGACACTACCACTTCTTATCTTGGCAGGATTTTTGAAAGGAACAGATTCTGAGAGCTGTACTTCTGGCTCCCTATTCTGGACTCATGATAACATAATTACAGGATGAGATTTTAAATTTCAAATTAACTACAGTTTGCAGCACAAGCCTCTGTGTAATCATTAAAAACTTTGTTCTCCAGAAAGAAAGTTTCTGAAGAAGGAGTTTTAATGTGCTTGAATTTGTACTTGCTAGGACTCAGATGAATTTATAACAGTAGAACAGCATTTTAATTCTAATAACAGATGATTTACAACCTGAAATGTTATTTTTAAGCCTAAATTCAGCAGTCTATAAATGCTACCTACCTAGACTTCACAGGCACCTGCTATACTCCAGGTGAGTAAGATTTCTGTCAAAACCTTCCCCGAGGGCTGAAATTTAAACTATTGTGAATTCTTAGTGCAGACTTCACCTTTACTGTGTTGATCTCTTCAGCTAAAGATTACTGAATTAAAAAAGGATTATCCTATATTTACATTTTTTTCTTAAATTTTGCCTTTTTTCCAGTGCTTTTCCAATGTGTAACAAAGACAGCAGGTGATGTAGAAGGCTAACCTAACTGAAATACTAGGTTCTGTCCTGCAGTGCTGCCTTCATTCAGCATGGGCTGAAGTCATGAGACTTGTCTCTGTTAAATTTAGTGAGTTTGATTTAAATAATAGATCCATAACAACTTCAATTCAGGTCCAGCAAAACTTTAGAGTAATTTCTTTTTATCATGTATTATATGATTTATTGTTATCACACATATTGTACTTTGACTATAGGGTTATCTTGTTTCTCATATTTATGCAGACAAATCATACTGCTTGTACCAATATATTCTCTTTCCTTCCTAATCTCCTTGTAATGTTTGTTATTTGTATCAGTGCTGAATAACACAGATAACAATGAAAAGAGGACTTCTGGTGCAAAAGCAGCTATTCAGGTGCCAGTTTAAATGCATTAAGTTATCTAAAACCTCAAGAGCAAACTGGAAATTGGGCATAAGCCTATGAAAAACTTAAAACATTCTGGAGCAGCAGTTGAGGACCAGACCTGTGACACTGGAAATGGCAGTGGACACATATTGCTGGGTCACTGCCAGGGTGAAAGAAACACCTGTGTGTGTCCTGCGCAGTATCTCTGTCCTGAGATACTAAAATATAAAGAGTATCTCTGACAGCTCCCCCGATTAGAAACGGTGTTACTCAGACTATGTTAGGAATCAGTGAGGAGAAATTTAACTAAACTGGTTCCATTTTAAGGATGAATATTTAGTAAGTGTAGAAAATTTAAGACTCCCAAAACAAGGCTGCTTTAGAATAGAGTGGCATGATAAAGAACACCGCTGCCCAGACACTGCAGTGATACAGTAGCAAAAGCAGTTTCTTTCCAATAATTGTGAGCTGAGAAATATCTTCTAACTGAGAGTGGATGAAAAGTGTATTTTTGCCTATTCTCAACTTATTTAAATTACAGACATTTCTCAGCCTTGCCAACTTTGTAATACTGGTTTTGATCTATGTAACTTTTCATTTTTGACAAGTGTGTGATGTGCACCCATTCTGGGTCAAGGCTAAACAACTAATGGGTCTTTTTTACTGCTGTTGCAAAAAGAAGTTTTAAAAGGAAGTCCCAAAGGACACAAGATCTGAATGAGGTCTAGAAACAGACCTTCTCAGACCTTGCACAATTACCAGAGTTGGCTATGGGTCATCATACAGAATAAATAATTATTGAATATATTTAGTTCTTAAAAACAATTCAGAATTTCTTTTTATGTCTGCTGTGAATTTAATACTAATATTTCTCTCACACAAAGACATTCATAGAATTTAGGCACTTTCTATATGCACAAAGGCACTAGACAAATAAGCTAGTAAAATTATGAACCCTTGATGAACAAGTTGTAAACAGAGATAAGAGTTAAATTTGCAAGTATTAGCTTGACTGTACTCATCTGGACAATCTTTATTCAATTTAGTAGAGCTAAAAAACACTGATAATCTGTGTGATTTATTCCATATCTTTAAAATGCTCAAGATAACATCTCTGAGGAATAATAATTTTATTTAAAATGCATTTAATTTAAGATTTTTAAATGCAGTCCTAATCTCTAGGTCTACCTGTCATATACTACGCACCATAAATGGCACATCTGCCGTATCTGGTACCAATTTGCAGATTGGAAAGCACTTTGATAATTTTTGCAAACCACATTTAAAATACTTTGTGAAAAGCAAAAAAAAAAAAAAAAAAAAAAAAAAAAAAAAAAAAACCAAAAACCAAAAACACAAAAGCTTAAANAAAAAAAAAAAAAAAAAAAAGCCTAAACCAGAAACCCAGAAGGCTTAAAATTACTCATGGATATCCAGAAAAACTCTGGAGTAAACCACTGTTCACCTTACCTTCATTTATACCGGAAGCAATCTTGGCTTCGATGTTAGGCATACCACACAGCAGCTGCAGGTTCCCCCAGCTCACCAGCTGTGGGGTGAGGAGACACTCAGCACCTGTTAAAGGGAGGAGCTGACCGAGGAACACCCACTGAGATCACCCGTCAGAGTTTATCAGGAGCTGTGAGAGGCTGCTCTTGTATGAAGGGTGAAAAGCTGCTGTAGTTTTTTTGGCAGTCTCCGCTAGATGTAGAACAACACCACACAGCCCCAGTGAGCCAATATGGGTCTGCATTAACTGTACTTATCATATATTATAAATAAGCAAAACTTTTTTTAATTGCCTTGTCTCTATCTGTTGTTAGGTCAAGGCCTTTTTTCTCAATTTTTCTGTCTTCAATCCACTACTTGTGAGGTAAGACCAATTTCTTTTGTCCAGTCAGGAGTCTTGTCATGCCTGCCTCAGTATTGATCTTTATTTCTCCTGTCTTATGGTTTTGACATTTGTCACCTCAACTGCTCTTTCTACCTACATTTTACCTTTTTTTGGTGATAGTTGAAAGAACTGACTTTTGTCTATATTAGCACAGTGTTAGACTGAATACAAATCATGCTGAATTTTTCCAGGGGCAGCCATTCTTTCCAGACCTTTCTCTGACATTTTTTCAAAAATTGAAATTGCACAAAGGCAAACCAGAAGGCACAGTGGGTACCAGTTTATCTCCTATAGTAGAGAACACAGAGAATGTGATTGTAGGGGTTGTAAAAGAGTGTCTACTTGGCATTTAGGGATTCTCTCTAGGAAGCAAGTGGTTGCATTTCCGGACAGAGCATGGCCCACGAAAAAGCTTTTGTTGTGAAGTAGGCAGTAAGACTGATAGGAGGTAAAATACTGAAATAAATATTATATTTATGTATATTCATATCTATCTAAAATCCAACAATTTCTAGCCAGACTGGGAGACTGCTTCCTCTTCACAAATGCAGGCATCTACCCTATAGGAACCCTTATACAAGGTATGTACCTAAGTTCTTATTACAGTCAGCTGATACACCTAACAAAGCTTAAAAAGCAGTATTATATGAATGCAGACACAAGACGTGCTATTCACGTGCTTTAATTTAATAGTCTACCCTCATTTCTGAAGTCCTAGGTTACTTTTATGTGTCTTTAGTTGCTGGTTCAGAAGGGCACAACGCTACTGCACATCCTATGTCAAATATTGTACCCCTGTATAGCTGTTTGGGTACACTAACATATCTCAAAAGTCATTCATTGACAATTTTCAGGCATCTGAATCAATCTATATGTCTGTATGCTTTATATAGTTAAAATAGAATTAAATTTACTTTTTGTAATTTAATTTTTTTTAAAGTACAGGGCAGAATACTGTGAAGCTGTCATTGCTTAAGAAAATGTGGTAAAATGATTAACTGTTCTGACTAGGGATCTTTATTATTAGCTAAGATTAGCTAAATTCAAACAGGGTTTGTTATCTAGATTACTTAGCTGTGTACATAGAATTCAAAAAATTCTCCAAGAAACTGAAATACTTGATAAAGCACAATGGTCCATAGTCAGTTTGATTGCATACACACCTAGCATATGCCTAGGCATTTTGTTGTTTGAAGAACAAGCAGAACCTTGCAAAATAACTAATTGCTTTCAAGTAAGTTGTCTCCCATCTTAAAGTAGAATCAGTGTATCTCTGGCACAGCTATGGTCATCTGTTTGTACCAAAACAATGGTAGGAAGCAGAAAAGGCTTGCTCAGAATAAGAGATCTTTGGAAGAATATAATGTTGGTGTTTGTTTTATTTTGTTTCAGATTTGGTTTATTTTTTCAAACTTTCATGAAAATGTTAGCCGAGGGGTTGCTGCTGCCATGAAAAAAGAGGACACTTGTTTTAATAGTCACACAGCATTTTTCACTAAATGTTTTATGAAAGATAAGCCAACATTTTTTAACTTCAAAAAGCATTTTAGATATTCACAGTCAACTGTAGGCTGTTTCTGCATAAGCAGGTACAACCAGTTTATGGATGATAAGTGCCTCTCGCTGGAAAGTATTTTTTGACACATCATTCTTTCTAATGTAGTCCTTCAATTTGAATAGTATTCTAGGGGTAGCTAAAGGTTAAAGATAGATTATGATTAATAAATTATGTATATGGTGAGATTCTGTGCATTGTTTTGTTCCTTGGTTTTATAGCTCTCTCCTTTGCCACAGCTCAAAATTGACCATAGGTCTTTATAAGGCTTCTCTTTTTTCCCTCTTCCCCCTCCTTTTTTTTTCTTAAACTTCCTTCATTTCTAAATAATGTAAGTATCCTGGCATGTACCATCTTTGACAAGTCAGAACAACAGTTTCTAGAGTACTGTCAGGTTTGATAAGCTTTCCATCTTGTGTTAAATCCTGTGTTGGAGTGCTTAATTCTGAGACAACCTTCCACAGTCTGACAGCATGACACTAGGAATCGACTGATACATGGAGGAAGTACATCTGGAAATTGAATGATTCATTGAAATTTTAGAATGTGTCTTTCTCTATAACTTTAAAAATTTATTAGCATAACTCATGTTAAATTATAGTGTAAGGTTTCATAGTATAAAAAATTTTTCAGGCACATGATAGATACAGATATACATATATGTCTGTCTGTATGTATGTGTGCATCCATATATATATTTAGCAGAGGCATAGCAAGATGTAAGTATTAAAGAGATGCATATGCTTAAAGTAAAACTATTTTTTCAAATAGGTTAAAAAGGGTTTTACCACAAATGTTATTCTGTTTATTTTTTCTATTATTACAATTATTATTATTTCATTATTATTATCATTACCATTTCCTTAGTGGCTTTCTGTTTCTGTTGATGAGTTTTATTTTATATACATGTTCACATTTTTTTCTAGTATGTTTGTAAGCTGCTGAAAGCCAGTTTTATTGTGTTGTAGGCATGGAAATGCACATGGCATATCCCTGTACCTAGAAAGAATATTTGAACCCAAACTTACGGAAGTTCATGGCAAACGTAGCAATTCACTGAACTCCACAGTTATGAATAAGTGAAAAAAAGTGACTGTGTCACAATACATTTCTTAATACTTTGTGTCATTCTACAACTTAATTAATAAATGATTTCTCAAGAAAAATGTGAAGGATTTGAAGAAAGAGGGGGAAAATTACTGAGATTTTAAGAACTGATTTAAAGCAAATGACTCAAGATGACCAAGTTTTCAAGACTTAAAAGACTGGCAGATTATACCTCATTAATATATAACATGAGAAAACATGAGGAAAATATTTCTAGGGTTCAGTAGCAAAAAATAAATTTAGATAAATTTAGAACTTAGAATAGAACTAAAACACAGTTACTTAATTATTATGCTTTTTAATCATCACTGGATGTGCAGGATTCTCTTTCACTTGAAGGCTTTAACCCAAGAAAGACAGTTTTTCACTGAAAATTCTGTGTTTCATTGCAAAGCTCTGAACTTGACAGAGGAACTTTCTGGGGAAATTCCAATGCCTTGGTTGTAGAAGAAATTAGAATAGAATAAGACAATTATTCCTTCTGGTTCTTGGGGTATTTTTTTAATCTCTCCTTGGGAAAGGAACATGGCATTAATATTCTACTTTGCTGATGCCTCACCATGTACTCTTTGGCATGTCGATGCCAGAGAGTTTGTCAGGTGAAAACTTAGGCAAAAAGAAAATAGAGACAAAAAAGGAACAGGAAATTGTTTTGTGTTTGCTTGTAGATTTCCGTGAAACAAGACAATGAACTAAAATCCATTTAGAAAAAATAAATAAATAAATTTCACCTCTCTATCTTGCCACAAAATATATTAGGAAGTTTTTTGTTGCTTGGTACAAAGATGAATGCATACAATAACCTTGAAAAATAAATTTTTACAGCTTTGCCTATGCTATTGTAATTCTTTTAGTCTTGAACAATTTAAAAATTAATCCTCACTTCCATCTTCCATACCCACCCATCTATTGTTCATGCCTCAACCTTTATAAATTCCTAATTCCTTGATGGACAGTGAGAGATACCCTAGAAAATTTCTAGTTGTACCCTAGTTGTATTTCTAGTCAAGAATTCTGTAGGACTCTGACTTGTGACTTTAATAAATTGCTCTGTCAGACAAATGTTTCAATTAATATGATTATATATATATAGACAGAGGTTCCCTGTCTAGGAACACAGGACAGCATTTCTCACACTGAATGAGGCTGAAATATAAAAAGGAATGGTTTATGTCTCAAAGAAAAGTTAATTTCTTGCAACTAAGAGCTGCTTTAGTAACGTTGCTGGTAAAATGAAAGCCTAAATCTAGCAGTTATTTTACAAGTACAACATTCAACAATATTCAAACTTTCAAGTACAACAATGCTCAAATGTTAGCACAGATAATGACGTGTATCTAAAATATGTTTAGTATTTTCTCCTATGTCACACAGTTCATCCTGATCTTTTGATTTTTTTATCCCACTATATGTTATCATATTTTTTTTTCATACTATTAACCTTCTTCTCAACTGGAGGACAAAACTTGTAATTTTAAAGAAGTCATTTTCATACATTTCATACATTTTCTTGTTCCCCTGTCTTAGAATATTAATTGTTGTTATTTAAAGATATTTGAAAGAAATTCAGGGTGGCTGATATTGCAAATTGCAGCATTTATAACATGCAGATTGTCTTAGTAGTTAGATAGATATTTTTCATTAAAATTACAATCTATTATTTATACTACTAATAAATAGTTCTAATGAGTATACCACCTTGTAAATAACAATGGCTTTATCTAATAAAGGGTATGAGAATTCTGAAAATTGTATTTTGAAGTATTTAACTTTATTCTGAAGCAGGACACAAAATCTCTGATTTAGGTTCCTAAATACTTAGGCAGAATATCAAGACAGCCAGGTACCTCAAAATGAAGTGTAGAAACCAACATTCAGGAGAGAAAGTATATAGGCAGAGGTGTATCTCTTCCTAAGTTGCTGCCAACAGGACTGTCTGGAACTGTTCTGGTGAAAGGAGACTAAAAGGCACATCTTTCCTGCCTGAAAGCGAACATAACCTGTATTAATTTCTGCTCACTGGGAAAATGTCTTAAGTTTTGATAATAACAAACATTGATATAATCTTCATTTTGTCCAGTCTAGATGTGCAGTTTATAGGTTCTGAGTGACACTAGGCTTTGATCTATCCAGGCTCATAAATCTGAGATGCATAAAGAGGTGCAGCTTAAATGGTGAAGTAAGCATCTGTAATAAAAGGAAAGTAGTAATGTTGGTTAAGTGACACTGAGTTAAAAGGATAGATGTCCAGGAACTAACAAGTTTATCCTGTGACGTTGTGAGGAGCCAATTGGTTTTGTTATGCCTCAACACTGGTGGTCAGAGGCATGTGGAGGAAGGGTGCCCATGTGCCACATGCAGGAGGCAACCAGCAGAAGCCTTGTCCTTGGGGAGGCTTTGCCTGGCAGCGCCCCACACCAGGCAGGCAGCAGGAGACACTGTGGAGGGGCTTCTTCAATCAAGTAGTGACAAGGTCTCCACCAAAGAGCATCACAGAAAGGTTGAACTGGGCCAATGGTTCCCTGTCCTCGGGCGGACTTTGAGAGGGGCCAGGGGCGTATGAAAACTGACTACATCAGGGCTCGCTGCTGCTCCTCTAGCTGTCTCTCGCTTGGGCAACTCCTTTTCTTTCTCCTTTTGTTATCAATAGATGGTTCTCAGATAGAGTGTTTGCCTCATTTGGCTTCATTCCATTCCTGACCATCCATTTTTAAAAGAACTCCTTGCAGTTCCCCACAGTGGAACACAACATGTCTGCTGAATTCCCACTCCACGGACTTTTGTTGTTTGTTGCCTCTAACATATATTATGTTTTCATCTTTTATGGGGATCAGTCAGTTTGTTTCTGTGAATTGGTAATTAATTTTTAAGAACATAAACTATTGCTCAATAATAAAGACAGTAACAGTATATTTTAAAATACTGCATATGTTAGAAACTAATTGCATGCAGGATATCACTAACCACAGTTAATTGCCATTGAAGAATGTAGATTGCCATTTTGCTGTTTGCATAATTAAAGCTTAAACTCTTTGAATTCCCTTTGTTCTTTGTAACCATGATTTGATATTTATAATATTTTAAGACATTATACTTTTTTTTCATAGTGTTTAAATGCTTAAGGGGAAAACCCCTTAGACCTTAATATTTTAATTTGGAGACTGTAGTTTTTAATGAGAGTTTTTCAGTTTGACTCTTTAGGCATTTCTTGTTCATTATCCCATCTGTGACCTTCAAACATTCTGGAAGTAGATATTGAGATGATATGATTTCTACTTTTGCCATGTTTGTCTTATGCATATCGAGGTCTCTAAATGGTGATAAGGAGGGCAGGAAAGAAATGTCATCAGTCATTTGTTTCTCTTACCATATCACTCCACTGACTCCCTCCCCGTGCTGTCTTCCTGTGCTCTGCCCTCTTTTAAAGGATTAGACTTCTAATTTCTCTCTGTGTCTTGTTTCTTGCATCTGGATAGGGTATGAGGATCTTGTCAGAGAAGGGGGTTAGAAAGGATGGACAACATAAAATGATAGGCAACAGTGACCTTTCAGTAGTGATTGCTGCACGGAGCTGGGTTTTACTAGACTTTGATAAGGCTGGGCTGCAGGAAGTTCTGCAGGTTATTTGGAGTGCGTGATCACCAATGGCTAGTGCATTAGCTGTGAACACTTATTAGCTTAAGCAAATACCAGAAAGAGAACGAGAAAATGTGTGACTAGAATGACTGTGGATAACTTCCCATAAAAAAGAGCCAGATGAAAAACTTATAAAGCAAACATATGCTAATCCTTAGATAAGGAGACAGAGAAGGGGAAAAGGAAGGAAATTATTCTAGAAATATAATGATATTCCCCCCTTTCTTTTTATCTAGTAAAGGCATGAGTGTGAATGCATGTAAATTTGTACCATGTCACTATAGCATATACTCTTTATCACTGACCTTAGAGAGATAAGATGCCTACCTAGGAAACATTTGGTAAATTCATTTCCATCAAAGGTGTAAGGTATTCTGCCTATGTTAAAAAACCGCTTTGAAGATATTGTGACATTTAAACAGCAAGATCTATGTTCCTTCATGTCCACATTGGCCGAGAGCCTGAGAGTATCAACGGTCTTATCTATGGGAATATTATAAACACCCTTCTTCACAGATATCTATCTGTGTAACAAAGATCAGAAGAGTACTCAGCTGTTCTTATCTTTGTAATTTATTTTTAAAAAGCTACAGTGTTTATATATATTTCAGGGGAGAAACACAAACATTCTGGTAACAGATTACTTTTACTCGCCTAGGCACAAGGTAAAATTTATGCCTTAAAAATATACTTTTGAAAATAGGTATGTATGTATTGCCTCCGATAGCACCAATATCAGTAAGCAAGCTTTGAAAATGTACATATGAATTGATCTTTCCTACAATTCTTATAGATAATTTTACCTCAGATATTGAGGAAATAAGAGTAATTCAATTCCAGATTTTTGAAAGGTAAGACTTACAAGGACTGGTGGCACTAACACTTCTGGACCTAAGTGTTTTGCTCCCAGACACTCAGCTCAGAAAAACAAAGGTGCATCTTCATTATCTTCAATAATGTAGGAAGAATCCATTGCACTTGTTAAAGTCTTTAATTATTAATGGAATTTGGGATGAGTCAGAAGGGAATCCATTTTGTTATTTAATAACTTAAATGATTAAAGATTCATTGTATCATTGATCAACCAGAAACAGTAGTGCTGAAAGCCTGAAGATCTATTCTGTTAGAGAGTAGGCAGCTCCTGCAAGATGTTTGAGAAACATCTTTATCTTTCAAATTTAAAAAGCTGCCATCTGGAGCTGTACTCCCACTTTTTGCTGAGCAGCACTGTCTTGGCTAAGAAGCAAAGTCATATGTTCTTTTTGGGATAGCTTATTTATGTACTCTTGAGCTTCCCATCACCAAGTAATTTTCAGTGCAAGTCAATCTTCCAAAAATGGGGATTTTCAGAGGCAAATCTCCACAGAGATTGGAAGGCTTTTCATGTGGTATGGTCTGGGTATATCACCTCTGCATAGCCAGTTAATCCACCATCTTTTCTTTTTCAGAGTTTTTGGTGGTATTTCATATGAACTGATAAGAAAAATAAACTGAATAGAACAGGAGCCATAGTCTGTTGTGGTAACTGGGGCAATGCAGTTGAGATTTGAGATAGGCTGGACATACAGTGCAAGCAGTCGCTGCTTTCTAGTTGTCTATGCATACGACATTGATGACATACACATTTTTAAAAAATGCTTTTGTAGAGGCAACATACTGGCAAAGCACTTATTTTCAGCCAGTGGATAAAGTAGTATACAAAAAAAAAAAAATCTTCAGCTTGGCAGCTCTAATTGACATTCTAAGATAAAGCACTGAAATATTTTTAATGTCAGTGAGTTTTGGAAGTTTATAGGGGGTTATGTTTTCCTCTTATTTTCCTTGAATACTCTTTTTTGTGATATGGGATTAAGTCTGGAAATAAATCATTGCTTTAGTCCTGGCATTAATAAAATCGTATACATCTGACAATATGGGGTAGTAGCTATTTTGGAAGAAGAAATGAATGTTTACTGTACTTATGCCAGAAAAAGATGTTTAGCCTACAGCTATTTCATGGCAGAATTAGTGTCCAAGATCTGAAAGCAATGGAATAGATTTAGCTTGCTTGTAGAATTTTGTTGTTACTTTTGCGTGAAAAGCAACAGCAGAAAGAAAGTCTGAAAAGTCCCTCTATTCAAACAGCCATTGTATTTCAGGAATAACAAGAAGCATAATTATTTACTCTATGTAACTGCTGAAAAACTCCTGTAAACTTACTTTCCACCACCGCTCCTCCTTCCTTTTGCATTTTTTTTTTCTCTAGGTAGTAGTGATGCAGTAGAATTCAGCAGAGCACAAGCTCAACTGATATCTATCTCAATTGATTAACTGTCTAGAAGATTTGATTTTCAGAATAGATACCCAAGAGAGCTCCAATTCATTAGTGGTTGTCCACATGTGATTAGAAACCGTGGGAGGTCTAACCCCCTCTTTTAATTGATCCAATTTCATATTCCTCATGGTCATTAAGTGTGTTAATGGTAACTTAGCACCTGCATTAAGAAACCAACCTAACAACATCCTATAAATGACTTGAAGTCAGCAGGTGCCAAATTTACAGAGAAAAAAATGACATGATTTTTGCTCTAATGTTACCGCAGGAGGCATATGAAGTAATAAAATGTTGCAATTGTTTAATCCATCATGATCAAGCAGTCATCATTTGATGATAAGATGATTGTTATATTATTACTATCCTTTGTTACTTGATTGCCCCTTCTTCACTCAAGGGTATCCTTCTTTTTTTATGTTAATGACTACATTCATTTATGCTATTCTGTAAGGAAGTAAGACTTTCCACTTTCTTTACTGTAATGATTTCATAAGATTGAAGATAGCAAGCTGTTTTAGCTATAGGTTATACCAGAAACACAGATTCTTTATTACTGTGCTGTGTTTACACAGACATTGTACTTGAGAAATCTATTTGTAAATCGTATGAAAGGAAGCTCTCACTTTAACAGCATGCTACTTCTAATGTTATTTTGATTCCAGCAGGATTGGCAGTAGCTTAAATAAATTCTGACAGAGAATTCAAGGCAGAGTTTGGAAGTGAATGTAGCAAATACTCAATTGCTATATTAATTTTTAATGAGGGATGTAAGAGTTAAATTTTTCATTTAAAGACATTGTCCAAATGTTTTAGTTTCTTCCCCAAAATATATGTGCAAGATGACTGCATAGATAAATACCACAAATAAAAATTCTTAGAGCTGTACCTCTTCACATGCCCAAATTCGCCCCATTCTGAGCAGCCATATGCCTAAACTCTGTTGGTTTCCAGAACATATCTGGAGAAATGTCTGTGCTTCCCAAAGTGTTCAATATGTGAGACATTTTGACAATGGCACATTTAGCATGCACCTATTGGATTAGGTTGTCATACAAAATGGAGTTAGTCTGGGCTTTGTCACTGCACAACAGTGTAATTGGCAACAGTTTCCCAAAATATCTGATCTCAATGCATTCTGAGAATTAAAGGGAATCAGGTCTGTTGTAAGCTGTGACAATGGGTACCCCATGCAGTTAAAAGACAGAAGGAAATACCAGAATAAGAACTGTTCCTTGGAATTGGTTGGAATCAAAAAAAA
>VXAC01005130.1:345901-375282 GCA_013399225.1 Rhipidura dahli | reverse complement strand
AAAAAAAATTAAGTAGGAGAATATCAAAGACATAGGATAAGCAAAGAAACTAGTAGAGAAGATGAGATGCAAAGAGTAGGGTTTGAGGTGGTGGCTGGCAGGATAAGAGAGGAACATCAACCTCTCAGAAAATGAATGTAGTTTCTAATATTCCTAAAGTTACAGAAAACCAACCTCATTGGCTGCTGGGTCAACAAAAAAATATATAAATATACTAAGTATAAACTTTAGGCTAAATGCTTTTCAGAAAAGAAAAGATTGTGCTCTGAGTGGCAGGAGGACAAAGAGACCTGCAGCAACAGCTAGGGGACCAGATACTAAGAGGCACAGCTGGAGCTGAGGATACCAGACTTTTGCGCACTTGGACTGGGGTAATATAAAATCCCTGGGTTTCCTTTATTCAGGGTCCCTTTCCAGAGACACCCAGCTCTGGGTGTTAATTTGCTAATTAACTATTGCACCAGGACTATATTATTTTAAAGATCGAGATGCCTGAGACTTAGCTATGGGACACTTAGGGTGGAGATGGTAAGGACTGTGAGAATGGAGTGTGGGGGGAGGTAAGAGGAGCACTTGTCATTTCACTGGAGAGATGCCTGCTGTGAGGGGGCTGCAGTTCCACTCAAGTTGTGTGGTTGTGACTGACAAGGTGGCTCCTGGATGGTCAAACTGGGAAATTTCCTAACAAGGGGAATTACAGTAAGATGAAGACAAGTGTATCTGAGAAAATAATTGGGACACTGATTGCTATCTATTGCTGGTTCTTAGATGAATATGGAACTGACAGAAGTGTACTGACAGAGTACACCTCTTACCTCCTTTCCAGGAAAGCAGTAAGCATTTGGCTTGGTTATGAAGGTGTGTTGCTTTCTACTACCCTGGAATGGTGGGAAAGCAGTTTGTTCCTACAGCTGGGCTCTGTGCTTACCTGGGAAGCGTTAGCTGAGACACAGTATTCACTGGCACTACTTGAGACAGACCAGGGCTGTGTCCCTCAGAGAGAAGAAATTAGTTCTTTGGGTGTTGAGCCAGAAACTCTGTGTTCTTTTACTTTACAGTAACACGCTCCTGAGATTCATCCTCTGCTTATTAATTTCTCAGGATTCAGAACTCTTTAGGTGATTTGCTTTGTCAGACTTCCTTTGGTGATTGGTTTAAAACAGAATCATTAATAAAACATGAGTTTCATATAAATATTTGCATGCATATTTATACACATATTCTTATGTATTTGTATCAGATTTGTTTAATTAGCTCAGCTGGACTAACAGATTTTCATGACTGGCATAATGGTGTGTAATCAGCAAGTTTCTGTGTTACAGCTCAGAGTTCAAGTTTAATATGAAAGGAAAATGTAGAACTCTTCATGCTTGTATTTTACTTTTTGGAACTGACAATATGAATATAGCTGGTTCAAGAAGATGTAAAATGTGATTCTACTAATATTACCTTACACAGGAAGTTTATATAATCCTTATATTTCCATCTGTGACCTATCTTGATGCAAAACAAAAATGTTGCCAGACATTCTACAATTATGTAGTTAAATGGAAAATTGTTGGAACCATCTGTAAAATCCCACCACAGATAAAATCTAAATGTTTAGTATTTTTGATAAAAGTCCAAGAAATTGCAACCATAAATCTAAAGAAGAGCACATGAAGCAATCAGAGGAAAGAATAAAATCATGACCTTTTGTAACAGTAATTGACCCAGAATGCAGGCGTTGGCCTCAGTCAAATGGAAGGAAAGGGTATAGGCCTAAAAGTTTTATATGTACATATACAGATACATGCCTAAAAGTTTTCATAAGACTCAAAGAGCATGGTTAAGCAGAATTCTCAAAAATGTCTTCTTTTTTTTTTTTTTTTTTTTCTGGCCTCTTTTTCTGTTTTTCTGATCTTCTTAGTACAGATTCAGAGAAGCCAAGGTAAGTAAAGTAAAAAAGGTGAGTAAGTAAAATAATGATTATCCTCCTCTAGCCTTTAGGAAAACTTAAATCCATTGAAACTTTTCATTAGTATTTCCCTGCTTGTCTCTTTATTTCTTGATGAATTTCCCACAGGGGAAAAAATTCTTATTAACTGACTAATGAATACCTGGGTCATAAATATAAATTATGAAGATCCTGTAGACAACTATTGGGTACAATGAGAACAATTTAATTCTTCATTAACTCTTTAGAGTGAATATTCTGTTATCCTGCCAAGTTTTGATTTTATTAGTAAATTTAATTTAATCCTTATACTTCTAATATGATATCAAAACAAACAACAACAGTTGCATAAGCCAAAACATGTGTTAATAATTTTGACAAAATTCCAGCCAAATTCTTTGTTTGTATAAACTGATTTTTGTCTAACAAAGTCAGTGGTGAAATATCTTTTTATAGCAGTAGAGGGCTTGGCTCCTTATAGAAAATGTATCTCCTTTGAGACACTACGTGATCCCGCATTTGTGAGTTGCTACAAGCTTTGTGCATTAGCTTGATGTGAGCAATTCAGACCAGTATTTTTTAATTTCGGTACAAAACAGGAAATGTAATCTACACTGAGAGAGATTAGAAAAGCGCAACTATAATTATCCATTATACAATGGATGAATAATTGGGAATGTATAGTAGCTTCAGCTGATGTAGAAAAACACATTGTGCTGATTTGTTCTCCCTTAAAAATGTATTGTTTTATTCTAATCGATGAAAAATCCTAGATGCATGAAAACTGATTGATGAAGATAATTCTCTTGCTTTTTAAATGTACTTTATATATATATACACACAATAAATTTTCATAAGTTACCATTTAAGTATCTATATGCTGAATATTTTATTAGAATATTTATGATGTTGATAAGTGGAGAAAGCAGAAAACTGTTTGTCTTTATGCGGTCACAAGATTTGAATTAGCTGGACTGTTTCAAAGGAAAGAGAAAAGTCTTCTGATGCTTGGAATAGAGCAGGCAGTGAAGGAGGGGAAGTACAGCATATGCATATGTGCATTTGTCAGCGCATATGGAAACACCAGAATTCAGGTGGTTTAATCTTCTACTGTATCCTACTTCTATAATTTGGCAAAACATTTGTACCCAACAGAGCAGCTTGCTTGCTTGTCTTCTAGGCTCAGAGAGAATTTTGAAATTCAGTGTACTCCAGGCCCTCAGAAGGAGGAAGACTGAACACTTCACAACATGCAGCAGTACTTTCCTTTTTGAAGTGTTCCAAAAAGACTTGCTTGCTTTTTATGTTCTTACTGGTTTGAGCCCTCACAGCAATTCTCTGAGCAACAAGATTTCTTCTATTCTGCATAAAAATAATTTGTCTTTGTACAGCTTAATTTGTTTGTTTTTTAGTCAGTAGGAGCAAAATCAGGTCTTCTGTGCACACTTCAGGAATGAGACAGCACTCTCTTCTGTTTGGAGAAAGGGATTACTCTTAGTAGCTAAGTATAAATATACCATGCATTGTTATTACCATATCTAAATGTGCTTTCATGATGATAATAATTTGGATGATTACATAATGTTGGGGAATTGTGTTTTTTAAGTTACATTCATGATTATTTGTCTTGATTATGAACATTATAATCAAATTTTGTATCTACTGGCACGGGTCTGCTATACATGCAATTTTTTCTTAATTGGCAAAACAGGATTTAAATAATTTTCTAACACAGCGCTCCTTTTTTTCTGGGTTCAAGTGTTATATGTTTCTTTTTTATAGTTCATTTTTCATTCCTTCTGTCTCTTTAAACTCTTAGGAAAGAAACAAGGGTCAAGTGCTTTGCCTGGGTGTTGCTTGAGTTAACCTCCTTGGCTTAAAACTTCATACTTAGGCAATGTTTGTATCAATGATCAAAGGCTTAAAAATTGCTTAAATTCCTACAGGGCCAGTTCTACAATGAGTAAATATTTAAGTGTTGGGTGGAACCTCAGTAGAATTTTGGGCCAACCTAGCAAAGCAGGATCAGATCTTGGGCAGATTAAGTTCTTCAAGACTTTTGGCAGTCAGGTCTTGAAACACTCTGCCAGCCTCTCAGGACAAACTACTCCATTGGTTAGCTGCTTTCCTTATAAAAAAGTTTTCCTTACAGCAAATCTTATCCTTACATGGTTTAGCTTGTGCCCATTGCACTTCAAATTGTTCTTTTATGCAGTATTGGTGTATGTATGCTTGGAACTGCTTTTCTTTAAGTAATTTCACACATTTCTCTTTGAGTATGGTCAAGTGAATTAGCAGACCTGAATGGTAGCACAAGTTTCCTGATCAGGGCACAATGCAATGGAGGACCTACTTATGCTGGCTTTGTGAAAAATAAAGCTGTAGTCTTCTAATAGACACAGGTGTGCAGAGACATCTCAGACTGCCTTTATACTGGTAGTTCTTAATGGCTGCATTTAGATATTACCTTTTTCATCCTCTTCCATCAGTTTTCATGCAAATGCCAGACATGTTTTTCTTAAAACTATTTTTTTAAACTTATTTTATAAAGGGTTTTATGTTCTTAGTTTAGGTAGTTCTTGTTGTCCTACTCCCCTAATTGTTAGGAAATCAATACTTAATTTACAGAAAACTCCTTCCTTCAAACTTTTACATTGACAGTGGGATACACAGATGACAAAACATACACTACAAAAATGCACCAGTGCCCTGAATTTTAAAATGAAATCCTAGTTTTCAGTGTCTTTAGACTTACAATGCCAAGATCTGAGATTTTACTAAGGTTCTTGTTGCACTAAGAAACCTGGTGTTCTGCAGAGGTGGTTGTGCAAGGCCATTTGAGTGTACTCTGTCCAGTAGTGTTCTGCTTACTTGAGAGTTTTGGGATTTTTCTTTTTTTTTTTTTTTTTTACCCACAGCGTATTTCCACCTTTTCTGTCTTCTTATAAAAGTACTTACAATTTAATGGGTCTTCTAATTGAAGTGAAAGGTGCTTGTTTGCACTTAAAAATAGCTTTCAGTGAATTTGTCATGTACCGGTAATAGAAGA
Organism: Rhipidura dahli; assembly: GCA_013399225.1. Taxonomy (NCBI): domain Eukaryota; kingdom Metazoa; phylum Chordata; class Aves; order Passeriformes; family Rhipiduridae; genus Rhipidura; species Rhipidura dahli. The sequence goes on along the minus strand of VXAC01005130.1, from coordinate 370,297 downwards.
GCTGTCTCTCTGTTATTAGCACTGCAGAATAAACCTGTGGTTAATTCCTTATTTACACAAACTGGAGACTTCAGGTGACCTTGAAGCTGCATTGTGTTCAGTGCCCTTTTTATAACCTTAATTACCAGGGAATACAGCGCTTTAAAGAAAGACTAACATTTCACTTTAACATCCACGATAATCTATTATAAAGCCAGCTAAGCCAGCCCCGAAATACAGAGAAATGTTATTACATGCTCAGCTAGCTGTCAAGGGGCCATGAGTCAGTGGCTTAGAGTTATCAAAAGTAACAAGGTTGTTCAGAATTTCCTCCAACAAAGCCAGCCAGCTTATGAAAGGATTAAACACTCTTTGATTAGAACAAATGGAACACATCCTGCCCTTTTAATTAGCATTCCCTTTCACTTGGTTTAGTCTGGTAATTTAACACTCTTACTAGCCAATGCAAGAAGACTTTCAGTTTTGGCCTACCCACGAGTATTATAGCAGTAGTATATTAGCGTGCACTAGCTAAATTGTGAGCAATCTTAGAGATCATGCTTAAAGTCCTATGAAAATCCCAAGGGCATTATGTCAACAGACGGAGTGTAATAATATTAAATGTAATGGGTGACAGCAGACTCCATGAACCTTCAGGCACAGTATATTGCCCTCAGGCGCAGTATTTCTACCTTCTATCCTAGACAGCCAAAAAGGTTTTATATCAATTCTTTTGGTATTTTAAAGGTTGACATTTTAATTTTTAACTTAAGTCAGTGCTTGCAGTGGCAAAGAAATGAGTGAAAAATACATTGAAAATAATGAAGTGTTGGTATGAAGACAGTTTGGTGTGGAAACATTCACCCTTAACATGTTGAAAAGAAAGAAAAAAAATTGTTTCATTGGAACACAAACACTGACATCTTGATTTTGTACTGCCTTCCCTCACCCTTTCCCTATCCTCCTCTCCCTGACTAGGTACCTTACTGTGGATTGGTATTTGATGAAGATGAAAGAAATTACAGGTGAATAACATGCTCTCCAGTCTTCAGTTGCACAACACTCCGAATGTTATGTTTAATAATCACTGCATGAAATGGTCAACAATATTTTGCAAGCTGACTACTTTCTCTGATACCTTTCATTGACATGCATTCATAACAAACCCCACTGTATGTTGCCCCTCCTCATCTCAAATCAACTTCCTGAATGTGTTCTTGAGAATGTCATCCTACTCACCCATAACCTATCATTCCCTCCTTTCTTCTGTCCTTCCTTCTACATGATACTAAGTGCAAAATACCCAGTTTTGTTTAGCATTAACAGTGGTGACTCAGCTCATGTTTCAAGAGCAGCTGCTCATCTCCTACTCTCCATCCACCAGACATAACCCCTTCCTCAGATCTGCCCTGTGATTTGCTTGTGCAATCACTTCCTAACGCAGTTCTGTCAAAATTATCTCTGTCAGAAAAGTTCTAACTTTTAAAGGGTTTGAGCTAACCAAAAATGATATTGACTTAATAGCTAATTTGGGAAGTAGGTATAGTCTAATTCAATTATATATTCAAATTTTTATAGTCTGTATCTCTCATTCCTAGAAGTAAAAGAGCAGAATAGCATTTGATTTATATGAGCTTCTGCTGGACCACGCAACAACTAATTTGAATATATATATATATATATTTTTAAGGTCCCTTCCAACCCAAGTCATTCTATGATTCTGTGATCAACTGTAATTAGATTTCATGTTGTGTTTCCCAACACTGTCATTGTCTCCCACCACACCTTTGTTGTCCTGCACTAGAACATTGAAGAAGACAATATAGCCCACATTTTTGTAGATATTTAGACCTTCATTTTCAGTTCACACCAGGACTTTGGACTCACTAGAAGTACAAGGGGGAACTTAGTTATTGCTCCTCTCAAATTCTGTAAGTGGGCATTATTTTCTTAGGGCAGAAGAGCAGAATATTTGGTGTCTCAGTGCAGTATTAGATTTAGGAAAGTCTGCTGGGAATTACATAGAGTAGCCTGGGTTTTGTTCATTGGCCTTTTATTTCAAGTGCTTCATCTCTTATTGGGTTATTTGGCTGCCTACAGGCAGGAAACAGTATAAATTACTGCAAAAATCCACAGTAGCTGAAACTGGACTCTTCTCTTAACACAGCTCTTGCCCCTTCCTACAGTCTGTATTTTTGTGTGACCCCTGGCAGAAGCGTTCAGAGGATATGCTTCAAGTTCACTTTTCAGACCTCAGCAATATCCTAAATCATTTTATAAGGCAGACTGTGCATGCTTCAAAGGTCTACATTCTAGGGGACAATTCTGGTCCATTTTCAGGCATATTATTAAAACAAAATGAAAAAAACACCATCCAACAAAATTCAATATGAAGAGTCTTTCTGAAGATAAAAAAAATAAGTAAAAGTATTTGTGCTTGAGAATTAATGAATTTCAGAGAACAGATCAGTGTAGGGTTTTTTTTTTAATTTAAGAAGAATTTCTGTCTAAAATAAGATCCTTTATAATGATGTATAAAATGCCACCACAATGATTTTTCTCCTTGATGTATATTTTTAAAAGATGATGGGCATGTTTTGGTTTGGGCATAATAATTTAAGTCATGCGCATCACTGTAGTCTTCTTGTAACTTGACTTTTTGTTTCTTGTTTTCCACTGTTAGGTTGGGTTGTATTTTTTTTAATGTATTCTGGGATGTAAAAATCATTTGAAAATGACAAAACACGTAATTTCAGATAGACATATTCAAAAAGAATTTTTCTTGAAGAACAAAACATAATGAAATTAAGTGAAATAATTTTTTTTCTCTTCTTTTTGTAGAGGCTTTTAAGACATTTACTGTTCTATGAAATAATGCTTTTTAGGTTGTGTTTTTCTAATAGATGAGTAACATACCATTAAAGTAATTGAATAGAAGCTCTAAGATAGTCATTTAGTTTCAAGAATATTAGTATAGAAACAATGGGGGTAAGTTGCAGGATGAAATATAAAAATAATAATAGATAACATCATAGGGAAAGTGGAAAAGGGGCAAATAAAAATAATCAAGAATTTGCCCAGAATGTGAGAAGAGGTGAAAAAAGAAAAGGATATAATTGTGTTTATGCATTTCCTTAGATTAGCTCTTTCATATGACAGGATTGAATACAGAGAAATACTGTGGAAAAAGTACTGTTTCATTTCTCTTTTATGTGTGCCATAAGCACCTACTAAAGAATTAATTACACCAAAAAAAAAAAAAGGAAGGGTGCACTTGTCATTTGCTAGTATGACTAGAAAAATGCTTTGATTTCATCTGTGAATCCATACACATCAGATTGAAAAAAAAAAAAAAAAGGAGATGAAATAACATCTAGTAAACAAATTACCTGGGAACAATTCAACTATTACGATATTTTGCTTGTGTCCCACAGCCCTCCATGAACATATAAAGACAAAGTGTGTGTGCACAGACACATTCATTTGTGTGTGTTTACAGCAACCTACATGCATAAATCTGCTAGAGTGAAACATAAGGAGACTCTTCACTAGGGATGGAAATATTTGTGTGTCTCACCAGCTATCTAGTTGTGCTCAGGTGTTCCCAACTGATTGTTCATGTGCCTCATTGATGCAAAAAATGCAGTTTCATGATAAACAAATACAAGTTATGTTAGCAATCGGTAACTGAACTTCAACAACAAGAGAAGAGAAAAATATCCATTTTTAATCTGTAACAATGTCATTCAGTCTTGGACATTGCCTTTTGAAGGGGAAATTTTAAAGAAAATAATTCTAAGTTTCTAGAAAATATTTGGAAATTCAAAGTCTGGAGGTTTTTTATATGTGAATCTAAATCTGTATTTTTCTAGTTTTAAAGGTGGTAAGACGATTTTCAATTAAGCTTATTAAAAATTAACTTCATCTGTAAGGTAAACAAGGAGGATACAAGCCTCTGGAGTGTGCATATGATGGAAATGGAGGGATATAAAAGGTCTGTCATTAGAGCAATGTCTACTGACTCTTAAATAAAGGAGAAATGAAAGAAAACAAAGGTTAAACAGTATATCCCTACTTAAGCTCAAATGGAAAACATAAATATTTGTTAGGGTAATTCATAACTTATGATTACACATTTGATGTATTTATGTACTGATACACTAATTTATTATACACTGCATGTATAATAAATAATGCTAATTTAATTATGCCTGATCAAATTAATATGGGAGGGAGAAACTGAAATTGCTTTCCCGAGAATGTTATAAAAGCTTCACAGAATAAAAAGGAAACTTTGAAGTTAGAGAGAATTGAGGAGGGCCTCATATCAGGAGAAATTTAAGGCAAAGTTTATCACAAAAGATTAGTCCTTCTACTTGTTTTTGAAGGTGTTGATATTGATAAAGGATATTAATAAGAAATTAAGGTTTAAAAGGAATGCATCATTACAAAATCATGCTGAAATAACTTTAATAATAATACTATGACAGTGAGACTGTTTAAGGGCTTGGTAAGATGTTGAGTACTTCAGCTATGGTTAGTTTTGTATAAATATTTAAACATGCACAAACACATCTGGATTACATTACACAATTACTTTCGTTAGCCAGTCATCAAACATTTTCTTCTTGAAATTATAGACATTGTTCTTTCTTTAATTTTTAAGTTTTTATATGTTACTTGCTGGTCTTACGTAGGTGCTAAGATGAGCTGCAATATCTATCAAATTCTAAATTGTAATCTGCAGTTTATGTGGCACAGTATGCCAAAGGATAAAAAAAAAGGCAAAATCTTAGAAAAAACCACTTTTTTAAGAACCTAGAAAATGCCATCTGAGCATAGCAGCAGATACATATTTACCACAAACTTTAGAAATCTAGTTTTTGCAAACCGTAAATGGTTCAAGTAAAAGGAGAATTAATTCAACTGTATTAAGATAAATTCAAATTAAACCATAGAATGATTATATTATTCTTCCTGTTACTAATTTTAAGTGATAAATTGTGTAGCAAGAGCTATAATAGCCTGGTGTATTCCTAAATTTGTCACATAGGCATACTTTGCCATCAGACTTCCTACAAACTCTTTTCTGAAAGCTCAAACACATATTGGTAGAAACTATTTTACTTAAGTAAAATACTACTGCGAGCTCTAACTTTGGTAGGAATCATGTCTCCACAGATACCCCTTAAGGAAATATTCTGTGTTACTGGTAGTCTGACAGAAAAAAGAACTACAAAGCTCACGAGAGAGCTGGTGTTCTCTCTAATCTTAGTCATTTGATGTTCTGTCCAATTATCAGCATCCACAGGTCATGTCCATGTTTTCTGAGATGTGCCACAGCATTGCTCAGGTTACTGGTCATACTGGCAGTTTTTGGGTGCCATAGATTCATTTAGCATTGCTTAATCCAGCAACTTTGAGAAAACCATACACTTATGTGGTGCAGAGGAGTCTAGTGTTTTGGAAAACTCCTTCCACTGAGGAGTGGACAAAAGGAAAGAGAACAAAACTGGGAAGAATTTTTGTGTTCCCTAATATCCAATGAGGGGAACAACTTGACATTTAATTTTAGGCCTAGAGTTTAGTTTAAGGCACAGTTGATAACAATACATAGGACTCCAAGTTGAGCAGTTCAGTATCACATTGAATATACATTTAATTTTTATTGAATATACATTTAATTCTTATTGAATATACATTTTGTCTGCAATTGACTGCAGAGCTACATTATACAGGGCTGGAAAATTTGGCCTAGCAGGCAGATATTTTGGATGACTTTTGTTACACATCTGTACTTTTCAGCACTTATCTAAAATGTCTACACTTATCTAAATTCTCAATATATAATTACTTGTTGTATTATGCAGATGCCAATTTTTTTATTATTGTTTTCCTGAGACAGACTTTTTATTTGTGAAAGCAGCTGCAATACTGTATTCATAATTGCAAGTCTTATAGTATATAAGAATAGTGCATGCAACAATACCATATAGAAAATAAGGTAAAATTACAGTTCTTATGGGTTTTTACTAGAATTAGTTACTCAGCAGAATCAGTTCTCTGCCAACTGACTAGTGAAAACAAAGCACATCCTACTCATATGCTGACATCTCTCTGCAAAATATTAAGCACTAGATTTAAAAAGGGCCAGAAGCAAATTTGGTGTCTTATGGCATTGGAGGGATGAGAGGTCTATGTCTGTCCTAGAAAATGAATAAGAACGTGGTTCTTTGGTCCTGAGGACAAAGAACATGGAAATTATTTAATCCATACATCCATAATCCCCACCTCTGATAAAGAGGTTTGATCTGTTGAAAGAGATACGAGCAATCATTTTAGCAATGGTGCTTTCTCATGCTTAGTCTTAGGAATACACAAAGTTTTTAAGGGAAAGCACTCCTTGATCTGGACCAAATCTATGCTAACTGTTGAATAGTTTGGTCTTGTGCCCTGGCCAGCTCAGCATTTTAAGTAAAAATGTGGCTGACTGATTTCTAGTCGTTACACATAAACACTGTGCAGTGAAAGAAACAGGAAGGACTTTTATAACACCACCCCCCTGAAATCCCTCCTCCCAACATCCATCATTCTCTTTGCTATTATAAAGAAAATCTCCCAATCAAACATTTCCCACACTCACAAAAAACTACCAAACAACCAAAACCCCCACTACTTTGCCAATGATTTTATTTTATCAAGTAGACATTCCTCTCTGATCAGTATGGATTATTTTCAGTTTATATCCGATGAAATAATGTGTTTCCAAAAGATTTGTGCCATAATCTTAACATTTAGGTTTTCATTTTCTCTCTTATAAAGGGCTTAATTGATCTTTTGTGACACTGGAAAAAGACCAGTTGTAACTGCTAATGTTCCAGCGTTTGGTGGGTTTTTTTGTGAAGTTCTATGAAAATTCTAATATTAAGCAGGGGTTATATTGTTCTGTTGGTAGATTGAGCACTAGATGGAGTCCACATTAGTTCTCCTTCTTTTTCCAGGACAGCAGTGTTGGGCAGATGTGAGGCAGGATCATTGGCTGTCAGTGAACATGTATTTTATCAGATGGTTACTGCTGCCTAAAATAGCTCTCATATTTTTAAGACTCATTTCACTCTTCAGTTGTCAGAAGTTTGATTAATAAACATCGGCACTCCTGTATTCCTGGCAGCTTTTCAGCTTAGTGTCAAATGCATGTCTCATTTAGTTTTAGTTGTTTAACTTCATATGCCTAATTATACTACCATAATGGAAACACAAAAAATTTAGAAAGGCTGCCCCCAAAGTCTTCTGAAACTGTAGCTGTTTCAATATTTCATTACTTCTGTAATAGTTCTGAGATATTTTAATTATAAAGGAGGAAATTGTTACTTTTAAAGCAGTTTTAAGAAGCTGGTGGATTTTTTTTTTGTATGTGTTTGTGTATTCCAAATTTGTTATATGCCTCTAAGACCATTCTTTCATAATTTTAAGAGTCTTGAGAAATATAATTATATAACGGTACTGGCCATCACATTTTTAATGTTCCTTTTTGTTAGTCAGATTAAATGGTATACTTTTAAAATGTGTTGGGATTAAGCTTCATACTGCACTAGAGAACTTTACAAGTAACCTGTATACTAAAAGGTTGCTAAACTCTGGGCTGGAGACAGAAGAACGCTGATTGTAGGAAAATAACAAAAGCGGCTTTTTCTTCAGGATACAGGCAGGTGCATCGGCTTCATTGTCCCATTGATATTCACTGTGGCATTGATATTCATTGTGCCATTTGGGGCATTTCTTGAGAAATGGCCTGGTAAAGGAAGTACTCCAAAGATCAGGAGTAAAGTTGCACTATGACACGTGTAAAATCAGATTAACTGGTACATGGATTTAGGGAAACATTCATATGCATGAGTCATGCATTTTATTTCCTGAGTTAAGATGTGGGAAATCAATCTCTAAGAAGGAAGTATCTGTCTGTTTGACAATTTTTCTTCTCTTATTTACTTCCTATTAGGAATAACTTCCTCATATGCCAAACACATATCTTCATTTACATATTTTAAGTTTTTTTCTCTTTCCCAAGAGGATCCCTTTTGTTAAGACTTCTTTTTAAACAGATGAGATCAATTTGAAATGAATATCACACTGGTGTATTTTTCATATGAGTTGCTGAAGATTAGCATGGATTGGGCTGCACTTGATGGACATGTTGGACAGCCTGAGGGTAGTCACAAGTTTCACTGCCTCTGCCCAGCCCCTCCAGAGCTCTTCCCACTCTGGTGCAGTACTCCAGGGCACGTAGAGTACTCCCATAGCAGCCACCCTGGGACAATTTCATAGAATTTTAGGAGCTTTGTGAGTGTGAACCTGTCCTGCAAAGAATGTGTCATGCAATGGATGTGCATCCAATAAAGAGTAACATGGTTTGTTTGCAGATTTAGACAGAGAAAATCCCATCCACGCAAACTAAACTTAGGAGGACAACCCCTGTTTCTGGGAACTATCAATGGCATATTGCCTTTCCCCACCAATTTCTAAAAGCCTTCATACTTTTTTAGAATAGCTGGGAACCTATAGTTTAGATAGGTAGGACCCATGGTAAAGTTGCACAACAGTTTGTTGGTAAAAAGACATAGACGCTGAATAGTGTAGGATAACATGACAGGAGAAAAAGTTAAGTTAGCTCAAGATATGATATCCCAGATAGCTGTAAATGCCTGTGTTCAGGTATCTGAAATTCAGAAGTGAATGTCTTGTGACTCATCTCATGTCATTGTGTCAGCTGCCCATGGCATTTCCTTTGTATATCTTCTGTGCAGCCCCAAAAGATCTGGGAAACTCAACTGTTTATACTAATCAGACCAGATATATTTAAAAATCACGGAAAGCTGTCTAAATCTACATGGAACAGAAGATGATTTTAGTTATGATAGATGCAGTATTGATGGTCCAGTTAAGATTCAAATCCATTCAGAAAATAAAAGCTCTTTCTCAGGTATTTTTGAAAGAAATATAGTTAATTGAAGAATTGCTGGAACTCTTATGCTTCATGGCTTTTAAAAACCATCACTTCTCAAAAGGCTTTTTTAATACTAAAAGATAGGCTAGAACTGGCCCTAAAGTTTACAAAAAACCAAAAATACACTGAATGTGAAGAATCAGTTGACTATGCACATGGTATTTTTGCTGCTAGGGAAAAGTAAAGAAACCACAACAATAAACCTAAACAAATACTTCAGATAATTCTGAATAAAGAAGTGATTTGAAATTTGAAAAAATGCATGCTTTGTTATTTCTCGTACATAAATATTCCATTGATGAATTTACCCTCTGGAATTTGTGTTGAAATATCATATTCTGAATATTAGTGAATATGCCTACCCAATGAAGTGTGAACTCATAAATGTGACCAATCTTACTTAGTTATTTCTTATTCTCCTAACCTATGTTCATGCTTTGAGCACTGTTAGCTAATGTTGCTATTCATAATAAAGTACTCAGTCTCACTTATTTCACTACTCTTCCTGCCCTAATAATTACTTGCTCCAAAGATCAAACATCAAATTCTAGTGACTTGGTTAACAGCAAATGTGAATGCTAAGGTATTCAGGCTCAAGCAGTACATCAAACAGGAAAATAATTCAGAGCCAGCAGGACTGATACCTGACCATTGTTTTATTCTAATTGAAACTATGAGAACATCAGGTTAAGAACCCCAATGGACAGAGTTGTACCATAGCTCAAAATGGAACAGATTCAAAAGTCCTACACAATATTAGTTTTAACCTCATGGTCTACTACCACCTGCTTTAGTCCTGCTGAAAATTCTGAGGCACAGCTCATAAAGCACTGCTGTAGGCACACATTTTGATGATGTTGCACTATGATGTGTAACTGGAGAGTATTGGGCTGCATCTCCACAGCATCAACAATTTCCATAATGGTGTTTTTAAACACCCTTTTTCTCCCATAACATTTTACAGAGGAAAATCTTAGACTCAGTTATCTTAGAAGCCCTCCAATATTTGTCTCCATCAAACCAGCTGAAAAGCAATGCTGTTCTTCCTTTTAGGTCATTTGCAATAGAATTTCTACAGTGCACAGGACTCTTACTCCTAGATTTATTCCTACTTTAAGGATTGAATTATATACAGTTTACTGACATTCTGTCCTCTAATGAACATGTTCTACTTTGTGAGGATAACATTTTACACTTACGAGAGGTCTACCTTTAAAAAATCTAGTTACTATAATTATGGACAGGTACACTGTTATAAGAGTTTGTTGTAACAGTGAAGGTTATAAAGTAAATCAGGCAAAAATGAGTGTAATACTGCTAGAATATGCTCCTGTTTGTTGATGTTGCCATTTGGAGTAACCCTCCATTTACAGAGACATAAGAATTTAATATAAAAAACTTGAAAGCAAACAACTTCCTAATTAATAAAATCCCAAAAATTTTCATCTTCTATTAATAGCCACCAAAATTCAGAGGAATCCTTGTTCCTTATACTGCAATAAAAATATTGATTACTCTTTACAGAAAACATATGACAGCACAGATTTCCTAACACACCTAATCACATGTACAGGATTGCTGGGATACTGAAAATAAGGAAAAATAAAAGGACAAAACTCAGTCTCCTCCTATCCTTATTTCATGAACAACACACCAGATTCAAGGCAGGATGTCCCATGTGTAAATAAGTTTCTAAGTTATTTATGAAAAGAACAGAAAGATGAATTTGATCAATTTTCCAGCAGCATCATGTAAAGAAAGGCTAGTTCATACTTTGAAAATTTCTTTACAGCAGTGATTTAGACCATGGGATTCAAGATTTATTGAACAATTTAGTAATCAATTGTGAGGGGTGTATAAACATAATCTGATTTAAATTTCTTCTTAACTAGATTTGATGTTAAATCATGTGCATCATGATTTTTTCCAGTTGAGTTTTGAGTATCACTAAAACCAGAGATTCCTCAGCAATTCTGAGCAACCTGTCCCAGAGTATGATTGCTCATAGTGAAAAAATTATTTTGATTATACATAATACTTATTGCAACTTTGCCCACTGATTTTTGTCCTTTTACTGTAAAACTGAAGACCATGATTCATTTTTCCCCACAGATGATTTTCAAGGAACTGAAGACACAACTTGGATCTCCCTTACTTTTCTATCATTATATACTTTGCTTCAGGACCCTTATTGCTGTGCTGTCTCTTCACTGGATTCACTGCTCTAGATGCATACTCATGCATGGGAGACTACCATGTTTAGTTTTCTAATGGCATTTGAGGTCTAACATGACATGACAAAACATTTCAAATGAGTTGAGTACTTATCTTGAGAAAATGAATCAAATCTGTATCAAAGTGGAGCTGAGGAAGTGTTAAGAATTACTTAGTTCAGTCTTTAAGAGACTTTCAAATTTAGTCAGCTGAACAGATTTTTAGCTTGAGTAGGCTTAGTCCATTTGCACCAAATATAGGCTCCTGGAGCCATTTATGATATGCTGGGATATCCAAGGTATGCACACAAAAGTGACAGATGGGATATAAAGCAGACCTATGTCACCCTGGAGTGGCAGCTGGAGTATTTGGAAAATGGCAAGAGATGGACACATTTAGGCAAATTGTTTGAGTCTCAGTTGGTGTATTGACCATAAATTTTATCAGTTTACTTAAATGTAGGCACCCAGTGCAAATTTGCTTACCCTAAAATATACAAGCCATCTCACTGGTAAGGGTAGTTAGGCCACAATGCTTTCAGGAGGTCTTTGTAGTTCTGAAAAAGAAACTGGAGGGCAGACAAAAAAACACCCAACAGCAAAAATGGTACTAGTATTCTGTGTGCAGGCAGCTGAACTAAATCCTGCATAATGTGGGTGAATCTGAATTCCACTTCCATATAAAAGGATGAAATATACGGGGAAGACTAGAATGAGAATGACCCTAGTGCATAATGTGTTAATGTGTTTTTTTGCTAATATATATGTAATTATGGACTATATATGTAATTATGTAAGCCTTATGCAACACAGAATAAACTGTGCTTTATGTTTAGAAGCATAGGGCAAGAAGCATAGAAAGGTAAAGTAATGCTTATCAACCAACCTATTTGAAAGTCTACAAAAAATCACTATTTAAGTAACCCCTTTTTTTTCATTTTTCACATAAAACTTCACAACAATAACAATTTTTTTCACTTAGTTTACTATGCAGTAGAATGGTGAAACCTCTAAGACTTTTTTGAAATGATACCACTAACATAGATACCGGGTGTGGTTTAGAAGAGCATAAATCTTCCATCTGCTACATATTCAAGTGTCTCTGCCTACACATTTCTGCTAAAGATGATCCCAAACTCACTTCTTGGAACACTAAAATGATGGGCTGGATACACTGGAAGAAGAAAAAATTGTTCTTTACAAAGAAGTGGCTGCTGGAAATTCATAACCTAAATTTTTGTGCCTTCAGAGGGTCACTGCTGGAAATCAGGAAACAAGTGAAAGAAAGTTATAAAATTCTAGTTCTATATTTCTATTAACCAATATTATAATGCTGCCACTCATAACTCACCTAACTTACCTGTGATTAACTCTACAACAGTTTTACAATAAAAATAAATAATTATATTTTAAAATAATTTTATGTACACCCAAAACCGCAGAAGAATTCAAGTACTTAGTTAAGCTGAAATTAAATTTGATCACCTAAAAAAAACATTTTGGAGACCTTTTCCCAGTCCTATCACTTAATCCAATGTTTCTCTTTTTTATCTGTGTAGTTCTTATTGATTTAATTTGTGTTTTTACTTAGTTCTAGAAATTTTACACACTTCAATTTTCTCATGTATGTGGAACAAAGATTTTTTATTTTTAATTTGAAAACCCCCACCATTTTTTGGTTTTATCTATTTTCTTCTTGAAAGTGTATCTTCAGATTAATTGCCATCGCATCAGCTTTGGAAATAATCTAGATTGCAACTAAAGTAATGACACAATAATGTGATATTGAAAAAAATCTACAAATCAGACAATATTTTGTATTCTGGCTATCTGGTTGGAATTATTACCATCATTTCTACTCATCAAATCATATATTCTTGTTTGCAAATGTTCATCATCCATGTTTATCTAGCTCATTGTTTACTTATAGTTGCTGCTTTCAAGTTTACTAACAGTAGAGTAGTATCCTAATTCCTTGGTTAGAAATGATAATCAAACAGCTTTGACTTGCAAATGTATTTTTAATTAAAAAAAAAAAAAGGTCAATAAGAATTTTAACTTGGAAAAAAAAAAAAGATCAGATTTTCGAGTACTGTGCTTAAATAATTCATCAAAAATAAAATAGAGGCAATGGGTGACATAAAAAAGAACCATGACGGTTCATTAGTCTTGATGCTGTATCACACAATGAAGGAATGACAAGATATTCAATAATTCTGAAAGAAAAGATGATTTAAATGTAAGCTCTATGTTTTGAAGCAGCTGTGTTTAGACAGAGTTGAAGAGCAAAAGGAAGTATAGCTTAGCTTGTTGCGTTATATATATACGTGTATGTGTATATCTGACATTGTGTTTCTAAATTAACATCTCTGAGGCTGTTTGAAAGTGACAAACTTTAAAGAAGTGTGCAGAGGTAGGTTTTAATTTAATTGACTGTTCAGAGAATTGAGTGAAGCTCAAAGTTAAGAGCAAATGCAAGTCAGAGAAAACTCTACTTCCAAGGAGAACTTTTCAGTGCATTATTCCTATGTTTTCTAGAAAACATTGTGGTCTGTGAAGGATAGTTTGCACTGAATATTATCACTATGTAAGCTTGCACTAAATCATTTTAGAGGAATCTGGATTTATTCTGTATCTCAAATTTCCTACAATGGTATGTAGTTCAGAGAGCTGGCATACTTTCTCCAGCATCTGATGTACCTCTCACTCTCAGCCCAGCATTTAAGTTGGATATCTTAGTTTGAAGAATGATTCTTGTAGCATTCCCCCCCACCTCCTCTTTTTTTCTTTTTTCTTTTCCTCAAGCAGAACAACCAACTTTGTTCTAAATTTTCACAGGGTCTAAATACATTCTGTTTTACTTTGTTTTGGCTTGTTCTGTTAGATGCTTATTCAACTAAAGGAAATCTGTCTTCTGCCCACAAGCTGTTGCTTTGTCCTGTGTTAATCCTGTCATTTTGCTTGTAAAACATTATGCCACAACTTGGTGCATAAAGTCTCAGGAATCTTTAAAATGACTGTAGCACGGGAATCAAACTTGAGAATTGAATTGGATTTTTTATGGCTTAAAGTCTGAGGAGTCTCATCCATGGAAACCAGCTACTACAAGACACACATAAGTTCTAGCTGACATATAAAAAAAACATGCATGTATAAACACCACATGTAATTTTAGCATAAAAATGAAATACAGACACTCATGAGAAATAAATCTACAATTTAAAGAATGAAAAATATATTGGTTTTTTGTTATCAGAGTTGTTTATATAAACTAATCTGAAATTCTTTAGCAGAAATTCTGATGGAAAGACAATTCAGACAATTGTGTCTCCCTAGAATATTGGATTAATTAACAGTAAACAGACATAGTAAAATAAAAAAACAGACCAGAAAATAGCATTGTAAGCTTTCTAGTTCTTCAGCTTTTCAGAGATTTTTCACAATTTGTTTAGTTAGTTTGTTTCTTAATTGTTTTCACAATATTTTAATTTGTTTAGTATGTTTCTTCTGTATCTCCTAAATAGTTTGCTATCATATAGAAATTTTAATACTATCCTTTTATGTCACCCATCTAGAGTGTGACTTTCTGTCTGAAAGAGAAATAAATATATGCTTAGGAGTACTGAATATCCATGGAAGCATATAATGACTAGAGTTATTAGTATGTGTGCTGGAAAAATAGTGATATGGTTTCACATTCCTCTCTTTTAAGTAAATAAGTCCTGTACACTTTGTACAGAAGCATATACAGATCTTCATAAGAGTAATGCTTTATTTTAATTTAATTTCAGTGGATAATTCCATCCACATTTATAAATAGTAAATAAAACTGGCCATAATTGTAATCGAAAAATAAGTGCTTCAATATCTACTATTTCAACACATCGATGATGCCCTACAACAACAACAATTTATTTCTGAACTCCTGTTTAACATAGGACATTGTGACAAGATTTGTCCAATAATGTATGACTTTTCCTTTGTTATCGAAGAAAATGTCATGTTTTGCTTTCAATCTCAGAGTAATAATCTTATATCTGAGGTCAGGGACTGCATTTTCAAACCATCGTAGTTTAGTGTGAGCTACTGACAAGCTGATATATGAAAAATATGAAAAAGTCTATCAACAAATAGTGTATCCAAAGGACCTTTAAAAGTAACTTTAAACTCAGTAACTGATTGTAAGCTTATGATATTGGAACTGCTCACAGCTATCTCCTAAAAGATGTCTGTAGACTTCACATACATTTCATAACAGCCTAAGTAATGCTGGCTAACCCAATTTTTTCAGTATCACACTTGTCAAGGCACCCAGATGATCTGTGCAATCATATGGATTTATGATCCAAGAAAAGTAGAAATTCTGTGAGGGGATGATTCTGTGAGGGGATAGAGAGAAGCACTGAAAGAAATACCAGTTCCACACAGAATATAGGAATCAGTTTCTGATAAGTACTTTCAGTTCAGATATGTTCATATTTTCAGAACTATTTCTTTTATAATGAACATCTTATTAAACTTCCTAAAATTATCGTAAAACAGATGTTGTTTTCCCATTAAACAACAAGCTCAACCTAATGGGAGAATAGAGCTCATTTTTACTCCTGGGATTTTACTTAAGGAGACTGTGGCAGTTTTCTTCAGTTCACCATGCAGTGCAAATTCACTGGCTAAGCGCCAGATCAAAGAACTACAGTACTGTTCAAAGTGCTATGAGCTACAATCTGACTTCCAGAGGCATGAAATAAAATGGAAGGGAAAAGCAAAGAAGTAAAAGATGGACAAACTGCTTAAGGTTATAGCATAGTGGCAAAGCCCACTGATATAGAGAAAAAAAGCAAACAACAAAGC
This sequence comes from Rhipidura dahli, assembly GCA_013399225.1. Taxonomy (NCBI): domain Eukaryota; kingdom Metazoa; phylum Chordata; class Aves; order Passeriformes; family Rhipiduridae; genus Rhipidura; species Rhipidura dahli. The sequence continues at coordinate 354,250 of VXAC01005130.1, read as the reverse complement.
CACACTATAACTCTCCAGTAGTATTTTGCTTTTCATTCCAATGGGGGAAAAACATTAAAAAAATAAAAAAAAATCCATGTCTATGATAAAAGAGCAGTATTTGTAACAGAAAGACAAGGTCAGGAAGTATCTGGGAGATAGGACTACTTGCTAAAAACATTTTCTCTAAATCTGAAAACCCATGGCTATGAACTTCAGAAAACCCAGGAAAAAGTCCTGGCAGGTGATTGCTGTAACAACCCAGTTGCAGGATGTCTTTGAGTCAGTAATAAAGAAGCTTGTCTTTTGCCTCTGTGGGCATTTTTAGACAGCAAATTATATTTCTCACATCAAATTCCAGTCTAAAGCTAAAATATTTAGCTTACACTATTTTTATTGGTACACTCTTTTTCCAGTAGGAAAAATGCAGTCGTTTGCAGGTTTGATGGGTAGAATCACCCTGTACAGCTATCCTGTTCAGCTATCCTGTAATGCTCAGTATCTATTTTTAAGGTGGTTATTTTATACTGGGCTCTTCACTGTTACATGGCTAGACTCAGATGAGAATTTCAGCCTGCAGGATTATTTTTCTTTCTTAATTGTAAAAAGGAAAATAAAATTCTAAATGTATGGTTATATGACTCAGATGAAATAAATTTTATTGGTTTTAATAGTTAAAATACAAAATCTTGTGGAATGCAAGGGAATATCCAAGTGCTGGAAGGCTGGCAGAAAGATGTTGTGTTTAAGAGTGGCAACCCATGATGATGATGATGATGGCCATACAAATGACAGCCTTTCTTGCCCAAAATATTTCACACTGTTTTACCTAGAAGAATATATTGAGAAACTCTGGTTTATAGAATAGGGAGCCAACTGACATCTCATGGCTTTTCATAGTTTGATAAAAACTTCTCTTCCTCTGCAGTACTACCCTCATGCTTTAGCCATAACAGCAACTTGGAGTCTAACCATATCTCCTCTGGATGCCACCATGCAATCTACTAGTGAAACTGTTACATCCACTATCACCTCTTGGTGATAGTCTCTAAATCCTGGTATACAATAATAAAATGTGCAGCTTAAAAGAAAAATGCATATGGGAATAAACTAAGTAGTCAGACAAAAGAAGAAAAGTCTTTTCTGGCTTGCAGGTATATTGAAACAGAAACTTAATAATTACAAGTAAAACAGAAAATTAGGAACTACAAGCAACGTAGGAATTACAAGTAAAACTGATGCATAATTGAGTTGTGTCCCGCAGGGAGACCTTCACCTCAAAATTTGTCCTTGAAGAGATGAAATACTTGCTACAAAATTATGTCAATGCTGTTTACATTACTAAATTTGAAAAAGGATCAAAAAGATAAAGATAAATGATAAAGATAAAGATACAAATAGAAAAAGCAAGAGAAAACAAGAGAAAGAAAAGAAAAGAAAAGAAAAGAAAAGAAAAGAAAAGAAAAGAAAAGAAAAGAAAAGAAAAGAAAAGAAAAGAAAAGAAAAGAAAAGAAAAGAAAAGAAAAGAAAAGAAAAGAAAAGAAAAGAAAAGAAAAGAAAAAAGAAAAGAGAGAAAAAGAGAAAAATGAGGAAAGAGGGAAAAGACAGAAAAAGCTAAATCTCTGTGTAGTTTCAGGCTCATTTGATAAGAGAAAACAAACTAGTTACCTTGTGAGGAGATTTGCTCTCTAAATTAATTTAGATAGATTTCTTTGGGTTTTGACTTTCACTTTTTTTCCTATACAGAGACATAGATTGTAGTTAGTTTTGCTATAAGTCCAAACATATTCAAACTGCAAAATGGCAAAACGTGAAGTTGTTGTGTAGAAACTAAAATTCATGAAGCTGGTTTATTGGCACTTTTGCCAACACATTCCAGCATTATTACCTGTTCATAATGATTTGTGTTTCAAATTATGACCATGTTTCAGGATGAATAAGGGTGCTGTAATTCTGTATTAGGCAGTCCATCACAGTTCATTTCCATTTACTTAAATTATGTAAAAGCAAGGTTTGTGTACAAGTACTACAGAAAATCTTCTAGAGATCTTTATGACCTCCTGCCACTGGCCATAAGAACAAAGTGGAAGAAGCTGTGACACTGGAAGAATGATAGTGGGCAACCCTGCTAAATAAAAGAGGATCGAAGAATGGTGTCTCTGAGTACAAGTAGCATCCCCAGTGTCATCACTCTTTAAAGCTGTGTCATTCTAGAAAAAAAGACTAATAAAAACAAACCCCAAACAATCAAACACAGTCAGGGAAGATGATAATGACTCTGCTGAGTGTATTTGGCAATGTTTTGTCAGCAGGGAACTTCAGGGATAGCCTCTGTGAAGAGAGGCTGGCACTGCCCTGCATGCAGTAGGGCATGACTAAACCCACAAGCCCAGGTGGTGGCATCTCAGAGATAACATATTTAAGAAAGACAGGCAGTGAGGAGTGAGGAGGAAAGTGAGAAACAGTTCTTCAGACAGCAAGGTGATAGAAGAAGGTGGAGGGGGAGGGAGGGAGGAAACGTGGTCCAGACAGCAAGGCAGTAATTCCCTTGCAGCCCACGAAGAACCACTGGGGAGCAGATATCCCCAGCTGTGGCCTGTGGGTCTCCCCTCACTGCAGCAGATGAACAGGCCCTGAAGGAAGCTGCAGTCTGTAGGATGGACCCATGCTGGAGCAGAGCAAAAGTGTGAAGAGCAAGAAAAGCAGAGAGAACCTGATACACAGCCCCCCACTCCCCATCTCTTCTGTGCCACTCAGGAGGGGGAGGCAGAGGATTCAGTACTAAAGGAGTGAACCTGAACCTGGGAAGAAGGTGTGTGTGTGAGAAGGTGATTTATTTTTTTTGTGTTTCACCATTCTGTTCTGTTTCAAATTAATAGTAAATGAAATTAATATTCCTTGAGTTGAGTTCTGTTAGAGTGACTGGCAAGTTACTTTACCCCTTTCTTTATTTCAACCCATCATCTTTTCCAGCTTATTTTCTCCCCTTGTCATGTTGAGGAGCAGAGAGGAAGAGAGCATCTGAGTAAGAGTCAGGCAGGGGGCCAAGATCACTCCACCATGGCAACAAAACAGGGTCCCTAATCAGTAGCCCAGTGTGAGAAGTCACACACTGCCCTTCTATTGTTTAAAAGTAATGGTAAACCCAAAGATAGAAGGTATAGGGAAAAAGTATCAATCACTTTCTCAAGATCTGGATAGATAATTCTTTCAGTGCAACCTCACACCTAAACTGTGGAATGAAAAAAATATTTTTAGGAAGCTACAGTTGTATTCTGTTAAGGAATGGACATCTACTTTTGTAGATTCAGAAAATTTTATGGTAATTTAGCCTGACCTCTCATGTAATGTGGGCCATGGTATCTTATTCAGTGACTTCTGCAATTAGTCTTTAGCCTAGAAATCCTGCCTTGATTTTTTCTGATTTAGATCTACTACTGACTATTGTGTTTATAGGCTAGCTTTTATTTTAGTTAAAAATAAATATTAGCAGTGGAGATTTGAAAAATTTTGGAAATTGTTCCTTTAAACCTCATGTATCACTGTCTCTTTTTACAATTATTGGATAATTAGTTCCTTGATATCATGGAGATAGCTACCTATATGTTGCTTGTGACCTTACTCTTTCTTGTAGTCTCTTGGCAATGTGACAAGAAAAAAATAGCAATTTTGTTACCTCATTCCCATCAATCCAGATATCGGTGCCTGATTTAACCTACCATTAAAAATGTCAGCCTGTAAAAATACAAGCACTTTTTACATTACTGTGGAATTTGAAATACTGGAGTCACATTTAGCTGCTCTGAAATACTGGAGTCACATTTAGCTGCTCTAACTAATTATTTTTAAAAAGTATGTTATGTAGAGTGAGGTAAGAGATGGTAACATTTTCTAATAGATCAAATATATATAGTAAAGCTATAAAGGCTAAGGAGTGCAGATCCACTGCTTTTGACAGAAGATCTGTCAAATTTACTGAATATACATAATTTCTGATAAATAAGCTGTCCACAACCACAGGCTGCATAAATCTTCATTTAGTAAAAACACTAAAAACATACCATTTTAGCATTTCTAATCCCAATAGAGGGTGTATTTCTTGTTTGTGTAAAGAACTTCTAGTGCACAGATCAGGGGAATAAAAGAATAGGCAGATTAAAAACACAATTCCCACATCCCAGTTCTTCGCAGCAGAATTCGAGCAGCCCTGTGCATGCGCATACACCCACAGAGAAGGCTGTGGGTGGTAAATTCATTGATGAGCAGTTAAAAATAAAAGTCAAAGCCCACTTGGTTAATTGCTCATGTTGCCTGCTTTCACAGTTGACATGTTCTCAAATGAAAATGAAGTACTCTTTTCCAAGACAGACTTTTAAGACAACAGAAATGGTGAGCCATTTACAAACCATTTCCCAAAATTTTACAACTAAAATATCTTTAGCTTTCACATGTAACATAGAACCAGAAGAAGAATAGCAGTAACCATCAGTTTTACATTTTTAAATGAATGTATAAGTATGAACTAAGTTGTTTGTTATCAGTGTCTCAGTACAATGACACCTATGGAAATCAGGTAAGTTGAAATTGTTATGTGATACAGTAGGATGAAAATCCTAAATTTTTTTCACTGCTTTCCAGTGAGCATTGTACAGATATTTAGCTCAGGTGAATAGGGCATTTTTCTAATAGCATAAAGGTTATGGGTTTGATCCCTGTAAGAGCAGTTCATTTATGAGCTGGACACGATCCTTGCCAGTCCTTTCCAACTAAGAATGTTCTGTTCTTTGTCTAGCCAAAAGTAAATTCACACATTCTATGATGAGAGCAGCTGTAGTTCTTATAAGGTCTGACTGGTCAGTGGACCAAAACTATTCCCTCAATGAACACTATTTTCTCAATTTATTGACATGATTGGTGAGTAAGAGCTGCCCTCACTTGGTATGCAGCAGGTGAATGATATACTCCAAGTACTTCTTTCTCTCCACTGACTGTAATCGAATCTTTGAATGACACAGTCAGATTTCTAAGTCAGAATTGTTGATTTCAACAGCTGGATAAGATGAATCCCCTGGCCATACTGATCTACAAAGTCTTGGAAGGTATTAATAACAATTTAGTTGTACTGAAGATGTAGAAAACATCTTGAGGATGTGATTCTAATTAACAGATTTTATTCTAATTAATAGAGAACTGATTGGGAATATGGATGTGGGACCTACTTAAAAAGACTAAATATGAAATGGTTACATTTATAGTCTTCAAAATAGTAAAGCTGAAATAGAGTACAACCAAAACAGGAAGCCAAACTTCAAGAGAAATAAGAATTTTTATGAAAAGATTTGCCAGAAACTGTGAACTCTGTGAAGGAAATATGAAGTTTTATGAGCAATAAACCTGGCTAAACTGCATGATCTCGAATAAAAGAGGAAAATATTCAGAAAATGGAAACTGTGTATCAGAAGAGCAGACAAAAATGTGTTAGTAATGACTACATCTACTTGATGGAAAACCTTATCTTTTGGAGTCCCTTCTAAACTTATGATTTATGAAGTGCAGTGGCCTTTTGCAAAGTGTTAGCTTATACTTATATGAATACTTTAGGTATATTAAATGATTTTTGTTCCCCAATTCCTTCTGTCATCAGTGTTGTTCTTTTAACTTACCCTCTCACCTCCAGGTATGTTGTGACTCAGTTGATTTAATCAAAAATATCCTGAGGACCAAACCAAAACTGGTTTCCCTTTGTTGTTTTTTTTTTTTTTTCATCTTCCCCTCAGTTTCTACTGATTTACTGCAATATAATATGATTGAAAAAATAGAAGTTTAAATTAGTTGGTGAAAGCAGATGTTGAAAATTCTTGCTGTGGACTGCTTAGGAACATTCTTTTCCCTCAAGCCACTTATTTTTAATTATATATTTAAATATTAGGGACATATTTTCCGCCTGATAGTTGATTCAGTACATTGCACCCTAAGTTCTGATTTCTCACTATCTGTATGTGTTTTTGCTATGTAGGTAAAACACAGAATGAAAAATCAGCAATGGCTACAGCTCCCAGTCTTCAGATAATAATTTTCTTTCCATTTACTTCCTCCTTCCTTGTATTGAATCTTATGGTGGAAGTGGCCAGCTACACAAAAATGCCAGAGTTGGTGACAATGACACCAGCAGCTCTGCAGAACTGCAGCTTACAGGGAACTCAAAAACAGCTGCAACAATCAGCAGCAGCCAAAGTTTGGAGTGTCACTGGGCACACAAAGTGAGGACAGCTGGGTGAGTGAGGTAAGCAAGCACCTTTGTAGGCCCCCAAACAATTTAGAACTGCAAGGACTATCTAATAATGAATGATAAACATCTATTTTCAGGGATTCATTACCTACTTGCCAAACTGTTTAGAAGTGATAAAATAGATTTATTTGTGTTTTTTTTAAAAAAGATCCCATTATCTTTTATTCATCAAAACAGTTCTCACATTTTTCAACTGTTTCTTTTTGAATTAAAAAAAAATATTCTTGTCCAAAGTAAGTATCTTTTCTTTTCCCTGAATCTATAATATTACAAGAAAAGTAAGAAAACAGACTACATTTAATTATTCCTTCATCAATGGAAGAATTTAGAATATATTTAATGAAATACATTTCTGAAGCAGAAATACCTATCAGAAATCTGATGCTTTCAACCACAACCAAGAACATCCCTCTTTTCTAGGCAATAATGCCAAAGACTAGCATTACATCCCTACTCTGCATGATTCAAATGTATCTGGAATGGTGAAAGCACAGCTGAGAGAGATAGTACAGGGGGATGAACTTGAATTATGTAGACAGGAACTTCAGGCAGATGTTTGGACATAGTATCTTATACTGATAGTGTTGAATACTGATGCTAGAATTCTATGCATTGCATTTTCTGACAGAAATATTGGGTTGGGTTTTTCTTCTTTTTTTTTTTTTTTTAAGTTTCTAAGAAAATGGAATTGTAGTTTTTCGATCAGCACTACTTTCTGGTGTCATTTTGATAATAATTTCCAAATCATGATTTCTTACTTTTCTTTAGAGGCCCATTGAAACTTTTATTGAATACATATACTCCTATTTGAGTTCCAGAAGTGTTTTCAATCATTCTGAGGACTTTATATATATCTGCCAACTCATGAGCTCATGATTGTGAAGTACCTTTTGCTTCAGGTGTTGAAATCAGTAATAGAGCTTTCTAAGCTTTCTTGAAATGGTTACTCATTAAAAAAAAAAAAAAAAACAAAACAACAAAAAAAAACCCACACCAAAAAAAAGAAAAAAACTGAAATGCAGCTATCTACAGAATCAGTAAATGTCTGTTCCTCTTGTATTTTTTCTCTGTCTTTACAATTGTTTGGCCTCTAGTCCTAGTGTAGTTTCACTGCCTACACATTTGATAGCTATAAAATATTTAATGCCAGAGAAGAAAAGGAAATAAAACAACCCAACAAACATTTTCTGTCCTAATTTATGTTCTAGTACTGTCACTAACTCTTACAAAAGAAGCATCTTACAGTCTGTAGAGGAAAAATGTCTAAGTTAACCTTTAAATACTTTAGATAGTTGCTGCCTTCTGTTTCAGTGAAACATACTGAAGGAAACTTCCTTACAAACTGTTCTTGAAAATTACACAGGGTAATGTGTCCCTTAACAAGCCAAAAGAAACATACAATAACTGAAAACCTTCTATTCTTGAAAATTTTGTCAAATCTTGAGCACAGATGGATTGAGAGTTTAATTACAACAACCTTTGACTGTCACTGACATCACTGTTCTCTCAGAATTGGATAAACAGCAACAAAAATATCCATCAGGAACTAGTTTGACAGATATATATCAGTTATGATTTATAATTGAAATAACAAGATGCTATTTCATTTATGTCACCCAGACATCAAAAAAAAATATTGCAACATCCTTAGTACTATAAGGTTGTCTATTTTTAGATACCCATTGGTGTTTTTCAAAAAGTAAAAATTATCAATATTCAAAGGCCTAATTAATATTTGAGTTTACTTAAAATGATGTACTGAGTACTTGCTTTTTGGTGAATATGTGGAAACAACATACAGACCCCTGAATTCTCCTTTGAGCATCCCCACAGCTGAGATGTTGCATCGTGTTTTTCTGCAATAGCATTCCAGTAACAAATAGATGGTCATTCATTACTTGAATTGCAGGATAGTGCCATGTATTTTTCTAATGTAGAGCTAAATGCTTTCTTAAGACTGGAATGAATCTTACTACAGTGACTATGAATATACATGACATAATACTCCCTTTGTTTTGTTGCTTTCTTTACCAAATAGAAAAACTCTGTTTGCTGTAAAATTAAAAAAAAAAAAAAAAAAA